>JAHHUM010001605.1:0-35936 GCA_036173005.1 Crenichthys baileyi | reverse complement strand
AGGAGAGGAGAGGAGAGGAGAGGAGAGGAGAGGAGAGGAGAGGAGAGGAGAAATTTGTTTGCCTGTGAGACTGAAGGGTGTGCTGTACTGATATGAAGAATCACAGGTAGGCTGGGAAATTTTAAGGTTTTCAAACAGAGGAGAAGCCTAAAAGCTCAAAACTTTTGCATCACAGAGAGCTACCAAAGTCTCTACCTCTTACATTTTATGACGATAAACTCATGCAGTCATTTGTTTTTGGTCATCTAAAGGTCAGTGAAAAATGAAACTTTGGCATTTGAAAAATATTTGTAAGAACTAAAATAATTATTAGCTTTAGTTCAGTATACATCCAGTTTTATTACGCAACCAAGTCTTCAGAGATGTTGACGCTTTTGACTTCACAAACAAAGCATAGTATCTTGCAGAGGATTCATTCACATTTTGTCACATTATAACCGCAAATGCCATTGTATTGTATTGGGATTATATGAAATAGACCAGCACTTTTAGATTTTTTTACAAATAAAATCTAAAATCTGTGTGGCGCAATTGAATTTAGTACCCATTTACTTACCACTAAATTACACCTGTTACAGAGTTCACCAAATTAATTCAGTTTAGTTTTCGATTCAGTTTATTTATCAAGCACCAACTCACAACAAATGTCATCTCAAGGCACTTTACATAGTAAATTCAATCAAATTATACTAAGTTTAAGTCAAGTACATACATTTAAATTGTTCCTATTTATCAAACAATGCAGTCAAATTCAATTTATTATTCAAATTGGTTATAAATGAAACCCAGCAGACTGCATTGAGTCAGTGACTTGCAGCATTCACTCCTCCTGGATGAACATGTAGCGACAGTGGACAGTCGCTTGCATTGTATTGTTGACTTTGCAGCAGATTGCTTATACCGAGCATGCAGGTAGCGACAGTGAAAAGGAAAACTCCCCTTTACACACTAGGACAGGTGTAACTTCTAGGAGGAAAAAAACTGAGAGAATATAAAATTTAAAGTTGAAACAACAGCAAATAATGTAAAATTGGAGAGTAGTAGGAGAATCTAGCAGAGTGACAGAAAGTGATTAATATGTCCTCCAGCAGCCTTAACCTATAACAGCATAACTACAGGGAGCCAATGAAGAGAAGCTAAAATAGGAGAAACATAATCTCCCTTTTTAATTTTCATCAGAACTCTTTCTGAAGGATATGGGATCAGCTGAAGGCTTATGACACCATTTTGTGGATATCCTGGTATTGAAGAATTACAATAGTCCAGCCTTGAAGTAACAAATACATGGACTAGTTTTTCAGCGTCACTTTTGGACAGGGTATTTACTTTTTTCAATATTCCAGAGGTGAAAAAAGGAAATCCTGTTTGATGTGGGATTTAAATGACATGTCCTGGTCAAAAATAACACCAAAGTGGCATCCACATTAATTGATTAACTAAAAGCAGTTTCTTTTTCAAAGACTCCGGTCCAAAGACAACAACTTCTGTCTTGCCTGAATTTAGAAGCAGATCATTTAAAGTCATTCAGGTCTGTATGTCTTCAAGACATGCCTGTAGGTTATCTAACTGATTGGATTCATGAGGATTTCTGAATACATGAAGCTGAGTGTCATCAGCTTTGAATTTGAATTAAATTACTACAGAAAAAGTAGTGAGCTAAAACCAAAACAAAAGATAAGAAAACACAAAATTAACAGAGCTTTTAAAATAACTCCCAATCCATTTACAATGTGTTTCATAAAAAGTGCAAAAGAAGAAATGACTGCAAAAGTCATTTTTTGTAATGCTCTAATTGTCATTAAGGTCAAACCAGAGCTCATTCATGTGCAGACGTGCAGATTCTTCAACTATTCAAAAGCTCACAGACATTCTAATCTCCACAACAATAATGGGATCTTCCTCCTTCCAGCTGGAGCACACTACAATGTCTCCATCTTATTTCAGAGGGTATCTGGATTTAGGTATCTGTGTGTAACCTATGACACACTACCTATGATGATTTTTGCAATACAATGTGATTGCAGGTCCCATTAACTAATGGTTATCTACAAAAAAACAACTAAGGGATAAAACGGAACTTGTTTAAAGTAAAGTAGTTTTTTTAAGTTTGATTCTCTACCCAAAGGACATTTCAAGATTTTACACTTGAGGGTTTTTAGATTAACGTTTTAAAAAACATTCGACTTTAATTCTTGAAGTGACACAAACTCAGGTCTGGCTCATCTCTCCAGACATTCTAATGAAGTCGACTGTCTGGGGACTCACTGTGTCAGCCTTCCTTCCGGCATTCTTATCATCACCCACACAAAATCTCTCCACCAATCAAACTGGATCCTGGAGAGGAAGTAAAAAATATCAAAAGCTATTAAAACTGCCATGTCCTTTTTGTGTGCTTCTCAGAATCCTCACCTCGAAGAAATGGGTTCAGCCCTCATCTTTTTTGATGCTGCGTTTAGGGAAAAGTGAAAATCTCAAAAACACAAGCATAGCCGTAACTAGCTGGCAAGGGGAGTGAGAACCATGTGAAAACCAGTTATTTTAGGATTCAGCCTAAGACCACCAGCACAATGAGGCATTCATGCTTGTAAGAGTGAGTTGTTGGCACTGGTAAGCCTGATTTCCTCCCTAATAGTAATGATATCCTGTTCTGCACGCTTTTCTTTCAAAGGGACTCAGGTAAAGCATGGGTTGGGCTTCCGTTTCTCGACACATTCAGACAAACTTATGGCTTCTCTTTGTACTGCTGCATAGAAAGGCTTTTACACCAAGAACCCTTTAAAGAAACTATATGCATTTCATTTAAACCTGTCACAACAATTTTCTCTGAAGGCTGCAGCATTTAAACAACACACAATATTTTGCTTGGGTTTGTTACCATGGCTGTGTTACAATCATTGAGGGCATTTTGTGTCGCAATAACAGGTATTTTAATTTCGATTTAGTTAATCAGAATCTGCCTTTAAACATATTCTTTGGTTATAGCATTCTTTAACCCAACCTGTGTAGTTACTCTACTTACTTTCAGCTGAGTCAAATTTGATTTGTATATTATCTAAAGAACTTTATCTTGCTAGCAATGCTGTATTTAGGATGGAGAACTGAGATTTAGTTTTAAAATGTGCATTACCGAATGTAAACAATGAAATCCGCATATCCGGACGGATACGGGTTTGTGCTGTGGGGTTGGTAGGGTGCCCAATCTGTGGCGCTGTGGTGGCCTTCTCCACTGCTTCCTCCTGCGACTCTGGCATCAGGCCTTGCTCCAATGGGTGGGGCTAAGGAGTGATTTCAGCCCTTAAGCAACGTCTATGGGTCCAAACCAGTTAGTGTAAAATATTCATACCCCTGGCAGATTTAGATTTCAAATTATTTTCATTCAAGCAAACCTTTCTTACCCACTTACATGATTCCAGTGCAAACAAGCTGCACAACTTGATTTCCATTTGAAAACGGCATTAATGTAGCTTCTTGTGTTACTTTTTGTTACCTAAAGAGAAGACATTAGCACTTAAATATCATCTTGATTGCAGGTGGAAGATCTTTACCTTACATCTTTACAAAACGTAGAGTATGTTACCTACTAAACTTAAGCTTTAGGCAGAATATCAAACCCAATGATGAAACCTTGGAAGAAGCCTTTTAAAAACTTACAGACATAGATGTATATGACTTTGTGTCCATCTCTGACAAAATAAATGTCTAGGTCACTCTTTCCAGAAGCAATTATCATTAATCTGAGAGTGTGCAGCTCTGATTAGATGCATTCATCTAATCCTGAGAAGTGTGCTTTGTGAACTGCTTGCAGAATGACCATACTGTGTATGATGCATGTAAAGCCTACCAAAATCATTGGCGTGGTTTCTAAAGATTTGTAAAATCCCTTAATTCCATCCATTGTTTCATTAGCATCTCACATTGAAATGTGTGAAAAAATCTAATTATTAAAGGTGGAAAATGATAAACAAGGAAATGGTTGCTTTTTATAATAATCGCTATTATTTGCACAACGTCCTTTTGACAATAAGACAGTACTTATTCTATTGTATTTCACAAGGTAGGAGAATAGAGATAGATCATTGGCCAGTTATCTTTGCACAATCTTTTTAGATCATCCTGGGTCCTCTCATAGGATCTATTCTATTCAGCCCACCCCACAGGTTTTCTATGGAAAAAAGTCAGTCAGTCATTTTCTATACCACTTCTTCCATAGTGGGTCACGGGGAAGCTGGTGTCTATCTCTAGCAGTCTATGGACGGGAGGCGGGGTACACCCTGGACAGGTTGCCAGTCCATCGCAGGGCAACACACTAACAACCATGCACACACTCATTCATATACCTAAAGGCAATTTAGAGAAACCAATTAACCTAACAGTCATGTCTTTGGACTGTGGGAGGCAGCCAGAGTACCCTTTGAGAACCCATGTATGCACGGGAAGAACATGCAAACTCCATGCAGAAAGACCCCCAGCCAGGAGTCGAACCCAGGACCTTCTTGCTGCAAGGCAACAGTGCTACCGACCGCGCCACTGTGCAGCCCAATGGAAAAAAGTGTTTCATGGAAAAAAAATCTGTTACAGTGTGTGCAAATGGAGCAGGACCCTGGCACAGACTGAAGTACTGGATGAACATTATATATTTATTAAACCAGGACAAGAAAACTTACAACACAAGGAGAGCAGGACAAGGAACACAACTAAGTCACAGCTTAGTGACAGGAGGAAAGAAGGACAACAGGTATAGAAACGGGGAATGTAACTAGAGGATGTGGCAGAGTTTGCAATTTGTGATGGCAGGACTACAAAAGCTTTTAGATAGCATCTAATATTTGTTTTGGAGAACTCAAGATGCCTCTCTTAGCTGCAGTTCTCCAAGAGTGAACTTTAGAGTGAACTCAATCTTGCCACTGTGAGACATGGCAATATAAATTGAGTCCTCCACCAGCCCTTTTTTTATCACAATTCCAGTAGGTTGAATCACCTTAATTGTTGCTCCATCCAGCTTCCAATCAAATCTGACCAGCTTTCCTGTACTTGCTGAAGAAAAACCCGCAGTATGATGTTGCCAGTACCATGTTTTATTGTTGGGATGGTGTGTTCAGGGTGATGTGCAATGTTTGCACATCACCCTTGAGGACCTCTTACAGGTCCTCAAGTCATCCAATATCAAAAAAGGATAAAAATCTAATTTTTGACTTTGGCCAGAAATTTCCATGTAGTCTCTCCCAACTCTCGACGGTCCTCCTCTGTCCCAAGAACATTGTTGTAGAAGTTCTGATATTTGTCTACTTTTTCTCCAGTAAATTTTAGTATGGTCTTTTTTTCTCAACAAAGGTATCCTCATCCTCAACTATTAAATTAAGAACTTGTGCAGTTTCTTTGTAATTGTAGGCATGCACTTTCATATCATCAGTAGCAAAAGCCTGCTGTAGATCCCAAGATTATATTTAGGGTTTTCGGAGCATCTTGCGTTCTGGGTAAACTTGCTTATACAGCCAGACCTGGGCATTATGGCAGAATGTTCTCTATGTGCAGACTACTTTCCACACAGGGAAGTGGCTGATTTAATTTTTTTTAGAACTGATTAAACCCTATACCAGATTTTAAGCTGCGACACTCTTCATTCTACAGGCCTTAAACAGTGCTTTGAATCTCATCATGGTGTTCACTCTCACTTAAACAGTCAAGGACACACCAAAATAAGTATCAGAGGTTTAAAAAGTGCAAATATCATTTAAGTAACAATGTTCTTATCATCTGCACCTGTCAGATAAGTGGTCAGGTGGCCATGGAGATCGGCTGGAATGGAAATGCTTCTCACCTGTTCGTTGCTCAGACATTGCTCCTCATGTCACGAGCTCTGATTCTTCCTGTGTATCAGCCGAGCATCCTCTCCGGTACCGTAAGTACCATTCATTCTTTCTCTCTGTCTTCCTTGTTGGGATCCAGGACCATTTGTAACACTTTCTACTTGAAACTGTGTTTTTATTTAAATTTTACTGAAAATTTTTGATGTTTTTTTTTACAGCTGTTATTGTTTTTTTTTTTTACATATATAGAAAGTTTCAGTTTTGGTAAAATAATTTATTATCCATAAATCCAAATGTGTTAGAAAAACACAGCTGTCTTAAGGTGGCTTATTTTTTTCACACGACTGTATTTATTTTCTTGGGCAGCAGGAGCTCTTGGCTTTACCTCTTGAAAAAAGCGGTGAGCTGTTTTTCTTTGGTGTATTTCTGATTGGTTCAAATTCCTCTTTATTTTACCTGATATTCCTAAATAGTTCTGGGTGTCCTGCCTTAAAACAATCAACAATCATCAGCCAAACAGTCGTTTTGTGTTTCTGAGATGTTGAGATGTGACTCTTGCAAATGAACAAGCTTGATGGCACAAACCGCTAGCTTTCAGTTCCATTCCTCTTTCCAGCTTATAAGTTTGTCTCCAAAATGTTTTCATTTTCACTGTGATTCATTTATCTCAGTGCCAGATCATAATGCACTTTGAGAAAATCTGGCAAAAACATGAAAGCACAATGATAAGTGAAAGAATACAGCTGATTATGATGATGACTTGGAAAACAAACATCGTAATGATGAAACAAGAGATCCTTGACTGTGTGTGTCGCCTCAGAGGTTTTTGATCTCACATCTGAAATCTTAAATATCTCTGTCTTCTCTGGTCTCTGCGGTTGTGTTGAAAACAAAAGTCATCTGCTTAAGCGGCTGTCCTCATTCTGGCCGGTGCAGTCAAGATTTAGAGCTTGGAGATGGTGAATAAGGCAAGATGTAATGCTTGGCATCAAGACACAACCTCTTGTTTGGCCCCAAAATTTCCCTACATTAAAGTGTGCAGGAGATCAATGAATGAAAAAGATAGTTATTTACATATTTCTCAATCTTTTTACTGCATAATCTCTGAAGTATACAGCGCAATAAAGACAGGGGCATATAAACCTCAATTGTTCTTTTTATCTGATAACCTTTCAAAGGGACTGTCACCTGGAAACTGGAGACTGATGTCAAACATTCTAAAAATTGGAGATGTGTGAGTCTGTTTTGCTGTAGGGGGTTATATCAATAAAGTCATGTGACTGTATACATTAACTTTCAGTTCAGAGACCTAATGGGTCAAATGCAGAGGGAAAAACAGAACTGTATGGTTAATTTAATTTACTCTACAGTTAGATCTGATGACCGAATTTCCTGTAAAGCTTTTCACTCAACATAACCTCCTGGAGGTTGACCAGCCTCTCCAGTAGGAATGAACGGGTGTCGCTTATTGGCAAATGCACAAATGTTTCACACATCATTGGCTAGCAGACAGAGGAAGATCCATGTCCCCTGCAACTTCTTCATCAATCTGTTTCCAAGCCAGAACTAACCACATTCAATCAGACTATGCTTTCCTGTCTGTTTCTGACATTAGAGTATACAGTCTTTATTATGTTAACCTGTTCAATTAATTGTCAATGCAAATAGCAAATCAACCAATCACATGGCAAGAAAAATTTGAATAATTTTCCAAATTGCATTTTAAGCCAGATAGTAAAAACATTTCTCTCTACTTAAAAAAAAAAAATAATTACAGTGCAAGATGCAAACACCTACACTTCTAGAGTAGTGTGACGCATGGAGGGGTTGAGATTTTATTCATAGCTCATCCAATATTTGCAAAAAAGCAATAAAGTTTATCATTTGGAACATTACATATCTTGTCTTTGTAGTGTATTCAATTGCATAAAAGTTGAACAGCATTAGCAAATCTTTGTATTCTGTTTCAATTTACATTTTACATAATGTCCCAACTTTAGTCGAACTGCAAATGAAAACCATGGAGTATAAATACTGAGGTAGGAAGGAGAATGGACCAGTAAACAAAGGGAGCTAATCAGGAGAAATCTGGAGCAGCAGGTGAGAGGGAGAATGCAGAGCAACAGAAGGATGGAGGCTAATTAACACAGATGAGCAGGAAATCCAGGGAGGTAACAGAAACATCTTAGTGCAAGAATAAATCATGGATCTAAACTACAATGAATGAACTCATACAACAGCAACAAAACAGGGAGGAGCAGAGAAACAGACCAGAACTGAAAATACAAACACCTAACATAAACAGATTATGACACTCTGCCTGTAGCACACTCAAAATAGCGCACTCAAAATCAAAAATTCCTACGCCACCAAAAGTGGTCATTAAAGGCCATTGAAAAAAAAAATCCATCCGGAAATTCTGATCGAACCCCAAACAACTTTTTTGGGTTTTCCATTTTGGCTGGGGGACAAACCTCTGGTAAAAGGTTCATAAGAATTCCTCTTTACTTGCTTTTTCTGTAAAGTTGCTAACAGACAGACAGAGAGACTTAACTGAAAACATTACCTTCTTGGCAGAGGTTAAAATGTCTTATATAACTTCTCACACAAACAGGCCTAATTTGAAAAAAAAAAACACTGACCTGATTATTCTCCCCCGTCAGCGACCGTGCATTCAGGTATGCATGCAGGTGTATACAATCTGTAATGTTATCCTGTTCGGATATTTCGTATTCATAAAATATTTTTAAAAGAATTACACTGTTTAAGAAGAAATGTTGAAATTGAATCCTACAAACACAAATAAGCAAAAAGACATTGAAAAGAGGTACATAATAGTAAGTTAAAGCCTTTAAGTGTGCCATGGTTTATTGTGCCAGAATGGCTGTTCTGAGCATTTCAGAAACTGGGATTTTTACACACAGATATGTCTCATATTAAGCCATATCAAGTGCTGCAGTTAGTGTAGGGAATTTTTTTTTTTTTTTGTTTTTTTTTTTTTTTTCCCTTTAAAACCTGAAAGCAGATAGGCTACAATAGCAGAAAACAATACCAGGTGTCAACATGACAGAAGAAAAATACTCAATACCATTTCCAGACTGTGGAAACCTTTTTAAAGGCAAAGAGTTCTACCAGTATGGTAGTATTTAAAGTGTTTTCATTAGGGCAAAACCAAGGGAATTGATAGAAGGCAAATAACACATAGTTGATGTGTTAATATACTTTATGAAAATATGTACCTTGGAAATAAGGTTTGCAATTAATTAGAAGTAGATTGTATAAAGTGTAAACACTAAATATCTTACAAATGAACAGAGCGGTAATGGAGGGTTGTGTGCTGGTCATTTCAATTGTCCACCATTTGGTACCCAATGAGGCAATGTGCTGATAGATATTTTCCTAAGTTAATTCGTATCGGCAGTAAAATAGGCATTTTCTCTGTGTATCTGAAGCACTTTTGTGCAAAGGGATATACCAGCTTGGAGATATGAAAATTGCATAGTTTGTATCTTTTTTATGCAAATCAGGCTGGTGGTGGTACTTTAGTGGTGTGGGATACATTTCCTCTGCACACTTTTGGCCCCTTAATTCACACATAGTATTGTTGCTGACCATGTCCATCCCTTTATGGCCACAGTGTACCCATCTTCTTATGGCAAATACCAGCAGGACAATGCACAAGGCTCAAAGAATTTCAAATTGGTATGTTAAAAATCATAGTGAGTTCACGCTACTCCTGTGGTTTAAATAGTCACATGACCTCAATTCTATACAGCACCTTTAGGAAATGTTGGAACCGGATATTTTCATCACAGTTTTTCAGCCAACAAATCTGCAGCAGCTGTGTGATGCCATTATATGGTACAAACTTTTAGAGGAATGTTTTTCCTGGATCCTGGAGGGTGCATGGGAGTTCGCCTAACCAAACTACGTGTGCTTTGTGGACTTGGAGAAGGCATTCGACCGTGTCCCTTGGGGAATCCTGTGGGGGGTACTCCAGGATAATGAGGTAGCAGGATACGGGCTGTTAGGTCCGTGTATGACCGGTGTCAGAGCTTGGTCCGCATTGTCGGCAGTAAGTCGGACTCGTTTCTGGTGAGGGTTGGACTCCGCCAAGGTTGCCCTTTGTCACCGATTCTGTTCATAATTTTTATGGACAGAATTTGTAGTCGCAGCCAAGGTGTTGAGGAGATCCGTTATGGTGGCCTTAGGATTGCGTCTCTGCTTTTTGCGGATGATGTGGTCCTACTGGCTTCATCATCTACAGCTCTCACTGGAGCAGTTCGCAGCCGAGCGTGAAGCGGCCGGGATGAGAATCAGTGCCTCCAAGTCCGAGGCCATGGTCTTAAGTCAGAAAAGGGTAGAGTGCCTCTTCTCTGCTTCGGAGGGGGGGAGGGGGTCCTGCCTCAAGTGGAGGAGTTCAAGTATCTTGGGGTCTTGTTCACAAATGAGGGAAAAAAGCGGGAGGTCAATAGACAAATTGGTGCTGCGTCAGCAGTGATGCGGGTGCTGTACCGGTCTGTCGAGGTGAAGAGAGAGCTGAGTCAAAAAACAAAGCTCTCAATTTACTGGTCGATCTATGTTCCTACCCTCATCTATGGTCATGAGCTTTGTGTTGTGACCTGAAGAACGAAATCACGGATACAAGGGGCCGAAATTAGTTTCCTCCGCAGGGTGTCTGGCCTCTCCCTTAGATACAAGGTGAGAAGCTCAGTCATCCGAGAGGGACTCAGATATAGTCGCTGGATGGATGGATGGAGAGGCTTTTCTAATTTTCTAGCGGCAAAATTTTTCATAATTTGGGAGCTGCAACAGCTAAAGTCAGATCCCCCCGAGCTTCTGCCATCTTCTTAACTGAGGAGGGGAGTGCAGGTGCAGTAGCTCAAAAAGGAAGGGAGGGATAAAGACTTAAAGACAATTTAAAAAGTTTTAAAATTAGCTCTAAAAATGGACAGGCAACTATGGCGAGAGGAAAAAACAAGAGTTATATGCTAGGTCCTCCATGTTCCAGTTAAACGTTGTGCAGCAATGTTTTTTACAAATTGAAGGCGCCAAGAGGATGACTTACAAACTCCAAGGTACAAAGAATTACAGTAATCCAGATGAGTTTTAACAAAGGCATGGAATAATGTTTTGAAGTCATATTTCGACAAGATGCTTTTTGTTTTGACCAGCTGCATCGGGTGAAAAAGCTAACTTCTGCACTGATCTGCCAATCCAGTCTAAAATCACTATCCATTTTAAAACCAATGTTTATGACAGTAGGCGTTCTGTATTCTTGGACAAAAACTCGTCACATCAGTCTTATTTTAGTTGAAATTCAGTTGAAAGCCACCCAAGGAAATCATTTCTTAAGACCCTCATTGAAACTTGGCATACAGTAGTCATCTTCCTGTTTTACGGGCACATAAACAGGGTTTAGCACAGAGTATCATCTGCATAACAATCAAAAGCAATCTAATGCTTCCTGAAAAGCATACAATTCAGGTGCTTTGTCTCCACTGCTGAAGTTTCATTCAGCACTGGAGACCCCCCGGAGGGGGTCTGGTTTAGGGACCAGTGGATTTCGTCTCTTCTTTTTGCAGATGAGGTGGTCCTGCTGGCCCCCTCTAGCCAATATATATATATATCTTTGTATATGTATATACTGTATATACAGGGATTGGACAATGAAACTGAAACACCTGTCATTTTAGAGTGGGAGGTTTCATGGGTAAATTGGACCAGCCTGGTAGCCAGTCTTCATTGATTGCACATTGCACCAGTAAGAGCAGAGTGTGAAGGTTCAATTAGCAGGGTAAGAGCACAGTTTTGCTCAAAATATTGAAATGCACACAACATTATGGGTGACATACCAGAGTTCAAAAGAGGACAAATTGGGGGGCACGTCTTGCGGGCGCATCTGTGACAAGACAGCAAGTCTTTGTGAGTTAAAGAGCCACGGTATCCGGGGTAATGTCAGCATACCACCAAAAAGGTGAACCACATCCAACAGGATTAACTGTGGACGCAAGAGGAAGCTGTCTGAAAGGATGTTCGGGTGCTAACCCCGGATTTTATCCAAAAAACATAAACCCACGGCTGCCCAAATCACGGCAGAATTAAATGTGCACCTCAACTCTCCTGTTTCCCCAGAACTGTCCCGTCGGGAGCTCACAGGGTCAATATACACGGCCCGGGTGCTATAGCCAAACCTTTGGTCACTCATGCCAATGCCAAATGTCGGTTTGGGGGTGCAAGGAGCGAAAATCTTGGGCTGGGGACAATGAAACATGTTTGTTCTCTGATGAGTCCCCCTATACTGTTTTCCCCCACATCCAGGAGAGTTACGGTTGGAGAAGCCCCAAAAAGCGTGCCACCCAGACTGTTGCATGCCCAGAGTGAAGCATGGGGTTGGATCAGTGATGGTTTAGGCTGCCATATCATGGCATTCCCTGGCCCCCTTTGTGCTAGATGGGCGCATCACTGCCAAGGACACCGACCATTCTTGGGGACGATGTGCACCAAATGGTTTCAAACATTTTTCCCCTGAAGGGGGTGCCGTGTATCAGGATGACAATGCCCAATACACACATCAAGACTGGTGAAAGATTGGTTTGATGAACATGAAAGTGAAGTTGAAACACTCCCATCCCCTGCACAGTCCCCAGATCTAAATATTATTGGCCCTTTGAGGTGTTTTGGAGGAGCGAGTCAGGAAACGTTTTCCTCCACCAGTATCACGTAGTGACCCCGGCCACTATCCTGCAAGAAGAATGGCTTAAAAACCCTTGACCACTGTGCAGGATTTTGTAAGTCATTCCCAAGGCGAATTGACGCTGTATTGGGCCGCAAAGGAGGCCCCTTTCATGACTATGAAATTTTTAGCTTTCACACTTAAGGCATCAAAACTATGGATTAAAACATTTGGGGGGTTTATATCTGAACAAAAAAAGTGAAACTACTGAAAAAATTCTTTATTCTAGGTTCTTCAAAGTAGCCACCTTTTTTTTTTGATTACTGTTCCCACACTCTTGGCATTCTGTTGATGAGCTTCAAGAGGTAGTCACCTTTAAATGGGTTTCACTTCACAGGTGTGCCCTGTCTTTTAGGTTTTTTTAATAAGTGGGATTTCAGGCCCTTTTAAAAAGGGGTTGGGGCCATTATTGTGTTTGGCAGGAGGTGGACCGTGCACAGCTGATAGTCCTACTGGTAGACTGTTAGAATTTTTTATTGTGGCAAGAAAAAAGCACTAAGAAAAAAACGAGTGGCCATCATTACTTTTAAAAAATGAAGGGCAGTCAGTCCGAACAGGGAAAACTTTGAAAGTGTCCCAAATGCAGTCGCAAAGAACCAGTTCACATGAGGACCGCCCAGGAAAGGAAGACCAAAAGTCACCTCTGCTGGGACGATAAGATTCATCCGAGTCACCAGCCTCAGAAATCGCAGGTTAACAGCAGCTCAGATTAGAGAACAGGTCAATGCCACACAGAGTTCTAGCAGCAGACACATCTCTAGAACAACTATTAAAGGAGACTGTGTGAATCAGGCCTTCATGGGAAAATAGCTGCTAGGAAACCACTGCTGAGACAGGCAACAAGCAGAAGAGTTTTTTGGGCTAAAGAACACAAGGAATGGACATTAGACCAGTGGAAATCTGTGCTTTGGTCTGATGAGTCCAAGTTTGAGATCTTTGGGGTTCCAACCCCATTTTTTGTGCCGCAAAAGAGGTGAACGGATGAACTCTACGTGCCTGGTTTCCCACCGTGAAGCATGGAGGAGGAGGTGTGAGGGTTTTGGGGGGTGCTTTGCTGTGACACCGTTGGGGATTTATTCATAATTGAAGGCATACTGAACCAGCATGGCTACCACAGCATCTTTGCAGCGACATGCTATTCCATCCTTTTTTGCGTTTAGTTGGACCATCATTTTTTTTTTCACAGGACAATGACCCCAAACCCCTCCAGGCTGTGTAAGGGCTATTTGACCAAGAAGGAGAGTGATGGGGTGCTGCGCCAGAGCCCGGCCTCCACCCCCGGACCTGAACCCAATCGAGATGGTTTGGGGTTAGCTGGACCGCAGAGTGAAGGCAAAAGGACCAACAAGTGCTAAGCATCTCTGGGAACTCCTTCAAGACTGTTGGAAAACCATTTCAGGTGACTACCTCTTGAAGCTCATCAACAGAATGCCAAGAGTGTGCAGAGCAGTAATCAAAGCAAAAGGTGGCTAGTTTGAAGAACCTAGAATATGACATATTTTCAGTTGTTTCACACGTTTTTGTTCAGTATATAATTCCACATGTGTTAATTCATAGTTTTGACGCCTTCAGTGTGAAGCTACAATATTCATAGTCATGAAAAATAAAGACAACTCTTTGAATGAGAAGGTGTGTCCAAACTTTTGGTCTGTACTGTATATAAATACATGCAAGTAAAGACAGACTCTAGACAAGATAAGGTTCAATATTCTAAACACTATATACATAGAAGGAAAATGTAAATGAGGTGAATAAGTATTTGCTGAATTGTACATGAAGATCTCTGTAGCCTTAGCTTCAATGGTCATCTACACCCAGCCTGTGAAGAAGTTCACTGGTGTGCTGTAAATCTCCTCTCTAGCTTGTGATTGCAGCAGGTAACAGCGATTCTCATATTCCAGGTTAGTGCGTGAAAGCAGAGGGAACGACGCACTGATCTGCTCGGGAATGTGCCTCTTTATTTGCACCGTGATCTGGGGAGCAAATCTACCTTTCAACTCACCTCTCTTCTCCTCCGCCAGTCGTGCCTATGTATCAGATGAAGTAGGAAAATGACCAACATGTTGAGTAAACACAACAATAAGCAAATCAAAACAATGATGAGCATGTAAACAAGCTTCAAACATTTTGATGCTGTGTGAGAATTAATTTAATTTTGCTAAGTTTCGTTATCATGACTTACACACTTCTTAATTCAATCTAAATTCCATAATTGGTTAATTTTTCTCTATTGATTTCTAGGAGCATGTTAGTTTTTTTTGTCTTTTCTAACTACCAATCATAACTCTTAGAAGACAGCATCACATCTAGCAACGGGGTCCGCCACACCTCCTCACTAAGATAGATAGATTTCTGTTGTCTCCTTGCTCAGAGTCGCTCCCAGCAGCTAGCTGAATCACTCCTAAGCGGAAACGCCTTGGCAGGACTTTTTAGGCTAAGTTAGGAGCTCTCTGAGAGGACTCTGAGAATCTTTGAGAATAAAGGCCCAGGACAGCTCTTCCCATGAAAAACTGTTAAATGGTTAGGCTGTGCGTTAACATTGGCTATTGTTGACTAATACAATGGAGAAGCACCTTCCCTTCTATATTGTGTCATGGCAGGTGCACACCAAACAGCCATTCTGGAGCATTTTCAACCATCAAGGTGATTTCTGCCTGCAGAATATCATTTTTCAGGTTTTGATGTCTTTTTTATTGTCATTGGAGGCATTCAAAGCAAAATGTCAATGGTTCTTTTGGAACAGATTGTCTTCAGGGTTTGTTTTTTTTGTGTTCAAGAATGTGTCTGGGGAGGAAATTGTATAAAAAGTAGGATGTAGTCAGCTTTTCACCTTTATCCTGATGCTTGTTTCTTTTTTCATGCCTTTGTTCTTCCTGTCTCTGCCTGCAGGGATTTTGTTTTTAAGGGAGTAACTTTAGAAGTTTATCTTTTGCTTTTATCATCTCTTCAATATCATGATGCTAAAGGACAGTTTCAACATAGTTTGAGATACACTGATCTGAGTTTTGTGGTTGATTTTTTGTGCTGATAAAAGTTTTACATGCTTCCAATTTCTCTTATGAAACTGTAATGTGTAAGAACAGTATTGAAAAGATTATTTAATACTGTGTGTGAGAGGTTATTAATTATTCATATTAGCAGAAAAAACAATGCTGCGCCTTGTGTGTAAAAGAACAATCACACAATAACAGGGCTAAATAAATTTTAAAGAAAGTAAAAATTTTGAGTTCACATTTATTGCATTTTTATCTTATATTAGCAGTTGGCCTGTTAGCTTTATAAAAACAGCAATCATCATCTGTAATACTAGATAATGTGTCTTCACAGGTCTACCTAAAAACTAATAATGGGACTTAAGGTTCTATGAAGGAAACAAAATCAGGATCTATTAACTTCAAAGAGTTGTTTAGAAGAGCCGTTCAAATTAACCATTTTTAAAAATGTACATATTTTGAAGAACAAGCCATTTCATCCCAAATAGTGTTAAAGAAGAATTAAACCCCAAATCAACTTTTTTTGCATATGAATTGTATGAATTTAGCCTTAGGAGTGCTATCCTTATGTTACTATGTAATTTCTTACATTTTCATGTGAACTTGTTTAATTCTTTAAACCGTCTTATTGCTGCACTTTTTGGGTTGAACAGGGGCTACTGCAGTTAAATTTTCCAATTGGTTCAAAAGGTACACCTTGGTACATGTCTATGTCAAAGCCCTGCGTTCGGGTATAAAACCATCTCACTCAGACACACGTCCCCGTAGCGAGTCAGGAGTTGGAATAGCGAGCATTGATCATAGCGTTTAATGTTTTAACACCTTCGATTATGTGCTTTACCTGAGATAAAATAAATCTACATGTAAATGTAAACTTTCTGAAAGTTTGTTACTGCTTTGAATGTTAGCCCATATTAGCAATGATGCTGCTACCACCACTTTACTGGACCCATTCTGTCCTCCACTTCCTCAGCAGCGCCAGCTTTGGGCATTACTGAGTCAGCGCCTTGAACTGACAAGGCTCAGCCTGCCATGCTCCTCAAAGCTTCCCGTAACCTCCATTAATAAGGGGGCTGAAAAATCCTCCACCTCAAATGATCCATCCTTGGCGAAACTACCAGCGTCGCTCTGCTCACTCTCCATTTTTCTAAATGTCAAATTCAGCTAGCTGCCACTTTCCCTCGTCCTCCTGACCACACCCTCGCTTAACCCCTCCCCTCATCCCCACATTTGGCTGTGGACCTCAGTGTCTCTCGGCAGTGCCTGCTTTGTTGGCATTTTTCAAAATTGTTTGGGGGCAGGGTTATGGTTTTCCTTTGTGTTTAGTTCCACTTATACATTTTAGGAAATCTGGCATGTGTTAGTCGAATCATATGTATCAGGATTAATATTTTTGTTTAAAAGGTGAAAAATATAACTACATTATGTTCATGTAAAAAAAAAAAAAAAAAAAAAAAAAAAAAAAAAAAAAATATATATATATATATATATATATATATATATATATATATATATATATATATTATATATATATATTCATAAAATCCATAAAAAACTATTCAAAATATTATTATCAGATACCCATGTAGCTATTTATGTGATATTTGTAATATAGAAACAAAATAGAAAGCAAAATGTAATCAAACAGAACAGAACAAAATGCACTTGAGTTTCTCTACCATGGCACATGACTGTCATGGTATGTTGTGGCGGTGGACTCCAGAATGCAGACAGCAGGCAGAGTTGCGGTGAGTAAGGTTTTAATCAACAAAAACGTACTTAGCAGGTAGTGGCAAGTAGGCATGAAATACAGGCAAACAGACAAGGACAGGCTTGGCAAAAACAGAATTGGCATGAACAGATGAACCATGAGCTGTGATGTTTTCACGAGGAGTAAACAGAATAGAGGAGTATATATGGAGCATGGTGCAGGTGGACCGAATGAAGCTGATAACAAGCTGAGGCAAGAGTGAAAACAAAACATGGCTGGAACTAAATATTACAAGGGCATAATCAAACCTAAGAAACATAGCTATAACAGAACATAAATGCACTTAAAACAAACTACAAGAATAATGAGAATGTAAACCTAAACAAAGAACTAAAGCACCACATGGAAAACAATAAACAGAAGCAGGTTCCAAACTCAACTGTGAGAACAAAAAAAAAAAAGAGAAAGACCCAAAACCAAAAAACACCCCAAATCATAACAATGACAAAAACCAACATTTGCTCAGAATGCTCATAACACATTCCCTCCTTCTGTTTCCGTATTTAGTTGCCCAAGTCATAAATATAATATTTAAAATTAAATTACCAAGTGCAGTGAGTGCAGAGCATTACAAGCAAGCAGTAAAAAACAAAGACCGGCTCTCACTGAGACTTCAGCCCAGTCCTGTCCAAGGTAAAAAGCTATTTTACATGAATCGGATCATTTGTAAACGTAACATCACTACTAGGAAGTCAACCAGACAACTAAATCCTGATCCAGAACCCTGCTGCCCACGTCCTCACTAAAACTAAGAAAGAATACATCTTCCCAGTTTTAGAGTCTTTACAGTGGCTCCCTGTATCTTAGAGAATACACTTTAAAATCTGTCTATTAGTTTATAAGTCACTGAATGGCTTATCACCAAAGTACATTAAAGATCTTTTGTCATGGTATCAACCTTCCAGACCACTCAGGTCCTCTGGTTCAACTTTGCAACCTCAGAATTTATTTAAACAATTTTAATGTCATTTCTTTACAGGGTTAAATGGATGCAGATGTAGCTACCTCTCCATCAATACCTAGAGCAAACTGATGGATCAGTTAAAAAACTGTTACCAAGCAAACAAAGGGTTAGGAGGAATGTGTGTTTCATTTATCTCAGAACAAGCACTGAAGTCCCACCCAAATTAATCATGTTAAATGTCCGTTAGCAAGTTGCACCCTAACCACTTGCCTTTTGTAGCCATAAACAAGCTTGTGGCATAATTCTGGCTGGATATTTGACCTTCTCTTTGTAGAAGGAGGTTGGAGTTACAAACCTTTAATCTTTAATGTTGTTAGATTTACAAACATTTAATGTTGCCCTACTTTATTTATTCCAACATCAATTCTTAATAAGTTTAGCACCAATGAACCTTTGGAGCAACAAACTGTGTCTAACTTTTGACCTTTGTTCAGCAGGTATTGGGAAGCTGGTCGCAGTTAAATAAAGGACAATCCTGGAAGAAAATCTGTTAGAGACACCAAAAGACACGAAAATCTGCATTTACAAATGCTTTCCATCCAATCTGACTGAATTTGAGCCTTTTTGCAAAAAGAATGGGCAACAATTTCAGTCTCTAGATGTACGAAGCTGGTAGAGATATATCGCGAAAGACTTGCAACTGAAATTGCAACAAAATGTGGTTCTATAAAGTGTGTTAACTCAGGGGCTCTGAATACTAATCCATCCAAAGTTTTAAAATTTTAACTTAGACAAGGAAAATAAACATAGAGGTTTGTGAAACCATGACTTAACAAATAAAATTAATACTGGTGATCCTAACTGACCTGAAAAATGAAAGGTTTAATCTGATTTAATACTTAAAAAAATGCAATCAATTTCTTTTGATCTATCACATAAAGTCCCAATAAAAATCAAACTAAATATTGTGGCTAGTACATTAGATGTGAAAAGGTCAGGAACGCTTCATAACTGCTGCTTCAGGTTAAAATTTTAAGTCACTTTCATAAACTAAAATTCTGGCATGGAGAGAATTAATTAATTAACATTTGGGTACAGCATTAGGACATTTTGACCTTCAAGTATCTGTTCCCACCAACACACTGCCATGATTGTCAGTCATGCTACTTTGTACTTAATTGAAATGCCAATTAAGTACAAAGTAGTACAAAGTAGTATCAGTCTTGTTAAAAACATCAGAAAAAGAATGGAATGAAGTCCATTGAGATGTTTTGAGCTGAATGCAGTTTTCTGACATGGTCAATTTCATTTTATTTCTCCACTTCAACATCATTATAAGGAACATGAAGACTGTGTCGGTTGGAGACATTAACTGAAAACTTAGCGGGTTTCCTAAACAATAGGCAGTTCCTTTCCATATGCGTTTGTGGTTATGTGCTGCTATTGATGTGCATGACAATGTTGGATTACAGGCTCCACTAAAATAAAGCTTTTCTCTTTAATGAGATCAAGATCAGCATTTAAATCTGAGGAAGGATTCCTAAACTTGGACATGGCCAAATGCATTCTAGTGAAAACACAAAAACTGGAGCATATTCAGAAAACATTTTAAAATTCAAATGAAAACTCTCATTTACTAATCTTGCAGGGATTCACATCTTTTTTTGCTTCCCCAGCAGATTTAAACTCCCTTTTATGTGTGGTTGCTCAAATATTCAAGTTTACAAATATTTTGAGGGTTTAGCATTGAAAGCAAAGTATTTTGTCTGTCATACACATCAACATGCGCACTCTGTCTGAGAACTGGCTGGCCATGGGAACCTCTGGCAGCATGAGACCCCCAACGAGCTACAGACAGCCCAGGGAGCTATTGAGATCAGAAATTAAAACTAGGAAAGGGGCCTTGTTATTGTTCCTAATTAAACAGAATCACATTCTTTTTCTCAGGAAAAGGGAGGGCATTTTTCCTTTAGGTTTGTCTCATTGAGTAGCCACAGGGTGATCCTGTCTTTGCCACACAAACAAATATTTGTGAAGCATATATAAAAGCTGTTAAGGATGTATTGTTCAACCATTAATTATCTGAAAACATTAATTTTAAATATATCTGATATAATGGTCAGATAGCAAAGCTTACTTAAATCTAGACTTTTGTTTGGGGAACAATCATACTCAAGGGACATAAGAGTTTTAATTTCTGAGAGACACAGCAAAAGGAGTAATTTGGATGTTACCAGCAGAGTTCTTGGAAGTAGATTAGTTTATAGACTTATAATTGGTAGCAGATCTTAGTTTTGATGCAATTTATGATTAGTATTTTTCAGTATTTCACCTGCTGATCACAAATCGAGAGAATATTGGCCTATTCCCATCTATGGCCAACTGAATAATGCATTTCAACTGGAATGTGTCCTTCAGTAAATGTGGAATTTTTGCAAAGGATCACAGAGCCAGCAGACCTACACAAATCCTGTGTTTGTTGTGTCATTCCTGCAAATAGATATCTTAACACCATTGGTCTATAGTTCTTTCGCCCTAGATTACCTTTTAAATTAGCAAGTACACTTTCATCTTTTCTAGTGTTGTGCCGCCAGCCATGAATAAACCATGGACTCTAAACTGTGCACAAACAAAGATGGTAGTAAAAAACTGCACCGTAAAATACAGTTTCATGGAGCCACTATGAAAAAAAATTTCCCCGCTACACCTCATGTACCATGTGACTCTCCCAGAGAGCCGGACAAGAGAGGAAACATGAATGAGTGTCCGACTTGCTGGCAAGCTGGACTAATTTTTAAAATGGGATCCAGACTTGACAAAGATCTGATGTTGGCGAATTCAGTGATCAGGAACAATCAAAGTTAATTATGATCTGCTATTTGAATAATCCAGCATTCATGCAAAAAGGGGTTTTTAGGACAAGCGGTCTTGAAACTCTTCTTTCTGAGCTTCTGTAGAAAGGTATCCGAGCTAGAGAGTTCTCAGAAGAGAATCTGTTTCTAACCACGTCAAGTGAAGCGACTTCCTTCCTCCCTGCTGAAGAGGAGATGACAGGAATTGCAGCATCACTCCTGTTAATAACCTTGAGAGTTTGCTTATCGAAGAGTACTACCTGTGGAAGTTTGCTTTTTTCAATGTTTGAGGTAAGTGTTGCCTCATCATTAAAATCATCATTACATTATAAGCTACTGTAAAAAAGAATTCCCTACTGCTCTTTAGTGTCAAACATGAATCCTGACCCCCACTATACATTTTGTGGATATAATGATGCTGCACTTCTGAACAAGAGGTTTTTATATGGTTTTATTAAAACTGTACAACATTTTTACTCAGCACTACATACTAATAATGTAATAGTATATATGATATATTTAATTCAATGAAGCTGTGCAGACTATTTAAATATTTGTGGGTGTGTTCATTGGCAAATTTAACAATTTGCCTATTTATCTGTTATGTTTTCCAGGATCAGTGGAGCCTGTGTAATTATGATTGTGACAAATACAAAGCTCAAACATGCCATTAAAATTTTATTAATCAGAATCAAAATCAGCTTTATTGCCAAGTTTGTGCACGCAAACAAGGCATTTGACTCTGGTACACTTTGCTCTGCGTGAAGATAAATTATCTTTAAAACATACATATGGGAAGCCATCTACAAGAAGCTTCCTAGATGGCTAGGAGGAAGCCATCTAGGTCCTTTTAGGTGTTTGCAGCAAGATGCTGCATGTCTTCTATATGTCTGTTGTGGACAGTGTGATCTCTTCTGCCATCATCTGCTGGGGTAGCAGCATCAGAGCCAGGGTCTTAAAAAAGCCCAACAAGCTAATAAAGAAGGCTGGTTCTGTCCTGGGGACTCCTCTGAAACCTCTGTAGAGCATTGTGTAAAGAAGGATAGAAGGATTCTTCATAAAATGAAGAATACTATGGAGAACGCTGAGCATCTTTTTGAGACTGTCGTACAACAGCAGAGTGTCTTCAATCAGAGGCTTCTTTAGATCTGCTGTAAGTTGGACTGCTACAGGAGATCCTTCCTGCCTACACCCATCAGCATCTACAGAAGAAACCTGTATAATATGACCTAAAACAACATTTACTTTCCCTTTGGGATTAATAATGTATTTTTCAGTTCATTTGAATTTCAAATATATACACAAGTGACTTTACAAAGAAGATAATGTGAGATCAGTCCAAGTATGCATGGTGTTGTTCTGGAACTCTGACTGTCAGCCTGGGGGAATAAACGGTCTCTGAGGGGGCTGGTTTTAGCAGGCGGCGCTCTGTAGCGTCGACCTGAAGGTAAAATTCTAAACAGTTTGTGTACAGGGTGTGTGGGGTCTATGGAGATTTTAGCTGCCCTTTTGCTGACCCTAGACCTGTTTCAATCCTGGATGGAGGGAAGGTCAGCCCTGGTGATTCTCTCTGCAGACTTGATTGTTCATTGCAATCTGGACCTGTCCTGTCTTGTGAATGAGCTAAACCACACTGAGATGAACGAAGAAAGGACAGACTGAATTATTTCAGTGTAGAAGATGACCAGCAGCTCCTTTGGAAGGTTGTTCTTGAGTTGCCTCAGGAAGTACTGTCTCCGCTGGGCCTTCTTACAAATATTGTCTGTGTGTGTGAGGACCATCTCAGGTCTCGAGAATGATGATTTCTTGGAACTGGAAAAGGTCCACAGCAGACACAGCGTTGTTGAGGATGGTGAGGGGGGGCATGTGGGGCAGTGTTCTCTGAAAGTCCACCATTAGTTCCACAGTCTTGAGTGGGTTAAGTTCAAGGTGGTTTTGACCACACCAGTGTACCAGCCTATCCACCTCCTGTTTGTATGCAGACTCACTGTCCTGGATCAGACCAATGACAGTGGTCTCATCTGTAAACTTCAGTAGTTTCACAGACAGTCCACTGAGATGTAATCATTTGTGTAGAGGGAGAAGAGGAGTGGGGAGAAAATACACATCTTCTGATCTATTGTCATATTGTGGTTGAAGAAGGACCCAAGTGCAGTGTAGTAGTGGCAAGAAATAAAGGTCTTTAATAAAGAAAATAAGAAAAACTTACAAAGCTCATGTACAGGACCTGGGCACAGCAATGGAGAAACAGAGAGCAACAAAACCAAGGACCATAAGGCAGAACAATGGACATGGAGCAGGCAGGCAAACAGTAGAATCAAGCAATCAATGAGAAAAACCAGAGAGGTTATATATATGAGGAGAAGTAAGGAGAAAGGCATGGCAAGCAAGTGAGAGTAATCAGGTGAGAATGAGTAACAGCTGAGACCAATGAAGGAAGGGGGAGCTGAGGGAGAAGAGTAAATAAGCAGGACCAGCCAAATTGAAACACAAGGAAGAAATCTAGCAAAATAGTAATGTAAAAACGTACATAAACACTAAAGTAAACCAGGAGGTAAAACAAAAGAATAAACTGAGAGAAACAATAATTAACACAGGGAAATTAACTAATATGGCAAAACTCAAATGGCAAAAATGACATCAGCAAGACCTGTAAGAACATAATAAACAAGTAAAATCTAAAAAAGCATGAACACAAATGAAAACCATAACCTAACACCTCGGGATCGTGATACTTATAGCATCAAATTATTGCACATCTGCTGATCAAAATGATACTATTTTATATTTATAATTCAGAAGGGTGTTATTTAGTCTGTTGGTATGCTGTCTTAACTTTTAACAGCAGAGGTATGTTATAACCATGTTAACAGGTGTGTCAAGTTAGGCTAACCCTGAATATAAAAAAAGGAAAACTCTGATAAGATTTTGATCTTTCAATATAATCTACCAGTGTATTTTATAAAGGTATGCTCTTCTGATGCAGAGTCTTTGTCCATCAATATGTCCTACCCTTGCATTTTATAAAAGTAGGATAATCTAATGATGTTTTAGGCCATTATCATATGCTACCCACGTATTTGGAAAGGGTAGGCTTGTACTCTTTGTCTTCCGCTTATCTGACCGGTTCGCAGGGGCAGCAGACTAAGCAGAGATGCCCAGACTTCCCTCTCCCAAGACACCTCCTCCAACTCCTCTGGAGGAAGTCCAAAGCGTTCCCAGGCCAGCTGAGAGACATAGTCCCTCCAGCCTGTTCTGGGTAATCCCCTGGGCCTACTTCCGGTGGGACATGCCTGAAACACCTCCATGAGGAGCTGTCCATGAAACATCGAAACAGATGCCCAAGCCACTTCCACTGACTCCAGTAGATGTGGAAGAGCAGCGGTTCTACTCCGAGCTCCTCCTGGATGCCGAAGCTCCTCACTCTATCTCTAAGAGAATGCCCGGCCACCCTGCGGAAAAAGATTATTTAAGCTGCTTGTTTTCAGGATCTCTTTCTTTTGGTAATGACCCAAAGTTCATGCCCATAGGTGAGGGTGGGAATGTTGACCGACCGGTAAATCGAGAGCTTCACTTTTCGGCTCAGCAATCTCTTCACCACAACAGACCGGCACAGCGTCCTCATTACTCTGGCAGCCACACCAATCCATCTGTCGATCTTCCGCTTCATTCTCCCCTTACTCGTGAACAAGACCACGAGATACCTGAACTCCTCCACTTGAGTCAGGAGCTCCCCTCCAATTTGAAGAGGGCAACCCACCCTTTTCGGTTTGACCATGGTCTCAGACTTGGAGGAGCTGATCCTCATCCCCGCCGCCTCACACTTGGCTGCAAACTGTTCCAGTGCATGCTGTAGGTCTTGGCTGAAGGGGGCCAGCAGGACTATGTCACTTGTGAAAAGGACAGATGAAATCTACCTCGTCCCCACACTTTGCCAATACACTGGTCTTTAAAGCATGGGCCATCTTTTTAGGGTTACAGTTGAGCAAATTGGAGTAAGTCCATCCATCCGTCATCTATATACACTTATTTTTGTAGGATCATGGGGCAGCTGGTTAGAACCTGGATGGCTCTTAGGGTTAAGTATGTGTGAGTAATGGTTAGGTTTTAGGGTCTAATACAGATAGAAATACAAACTTGTGAAGCCACACGGGTCAAAATCAGTCTTGATCTGTAAGAATTTGCATAAAAACTACACAGATTTTTTGGCTTCTGTTATTGGAAAGATTCAACAGAAAATCATTTGAGAGACTGAGTTAAAAGGTGAAACCACTGGAAAATGTCTTTATCATGAGATGGAAAAATTAGAAAGATGTAGTGACCAAGCAGGAGCCTATGAGCTGAATGGTGAGTAGAGATGTTTAATGATACAAAAACTGAATTTGTAGATCTACAACAAGAACAGGGCACAGAACATGGACAGATTTACAGATTAACACTGACATGGAGCAGGTAATGTCACGGAGACAACGAACTTGAAGCAGGTGACCAACAGGAGGGTCCAGTGGCTAGCAATGAAAACCAGGCTGTATAAACACATGGGGAACAGTTGACAAAGGCAGGGCAAAACAAATGGGAGCAATCAGGAGGAGATGAGACACAGCTGAGACTAATGAAGGGAGAAAAAGCTGAGGGAGGAGAGAACATGGCAAGAGCAGACAGGGAAGAACAGAGAGACACGAGAATACATTATGAAATAAGCAAACCATGGGAAGAGCTAAAATAGCCAAGCAGTAGCTGGTGACAATGAACTTGCCTGGGATCTGAAAGCCTGAGGCAAGGTCGGATGTCAGGGCAGAAGGGAAAGCATCGACCAGACCATCCAGTAGCAAAAGAGGCAGCAGTCTGACCTTTCAAAACAGGAGTGGGGGCGTCTCGCCGAAGATGTTGTCTCCATTGGGATTAAAAGGAAATAGAAGATTCTGAGATGGATGATGGAGTGGGGAGTTGTTGCTGGGGCATGGAGCATTGCTGACCCAGGCGAAGGAATTGGGAGGCGCTGAGCACAGGTTCCAACTTTGAGGTAGGTAGATGATGTCGCATCCTCAATGCTGGACTAGTGGTTCACACTGTGGAGACGAAGAGGAGTCGTATCGCCGCGGGCCAGATCCAGGGGGAGGGGTCGCCACTCTGAAGCCCCAGTATGGCGTTGTTTAGTCTAAGTGACTGGTTCCCTGGTCATATAATGGGAGTGTTTTGCATGACCAACATGCAAGCAGGAGCGTGGAGGAGTACAAATGTTTACGGATACAAAAACTGAACTGGTTGGCTTACACGGAGAACAGGAAACAGAACATTAGCAGAGTTACAGGCATTGCACAGGTAGGCAAACGCTGACATGGAGCAGGGCAAAACAGGTGGGAGCAATCAGCAGGAGATGAGACACAGCTGAGACCAATGAAGGGAGAAAAAGCTGATGGAGGAGAGAACATGGCAAGGGCAGACAGGGTAAACACAGAGACACTAGAATACACTAAGAAACAAGTACCCCATGGGAAGATCTAAAATAGAAACACCGAGAACATAAAGAAGGAAAGAAACAGACATCTACAGAAATTTTAAAAACTCAAAAACCTAAGGATCATGACAAGAGGAAGTTATTTGGTAGGAATTCCTAACCCAGGGAGGGGCGGTAGACTGTTTATTCACCACCAGGGGTGTGTCATAGAGAACAAACAGAGCCTCAAAAACAGGAACATGTGATTCAGGCAAGTGGAATGAAAAGGTACCGAACACAAAGCACAGCACAGCAGGGAAATATTTCAATGTCTAGGACTTTGTGAAGAAAACAAAAATCAGACATCATGTAGAAAAGAAGAGGATCAAATGGCATTCAGAATCAAATGGCATTCAGACATTCAAGAAGCAACTGAGTCATCCTGCACGGTTAACAAATACCTTGAGCCTCTTTAATGAACACTCTTCAAAATTTGTTGCAGAGACCTGAGTTGTTGTCAGAGCATTTATTCAACATCAGTCAGCGCGAGGTAACTTTGTTTATGCATACTCTTTTGAACCATAACATCAGCTGCATCTCTGAAGCCTGGCTTTTTGCAGCCGTGATTACTAAATTAATGCAAGGCCTGAGGAGCTTCAAGTGATGTGCTAAGACTCCCAGAGCAACAAGCAGGTCCCATTTTCCTGAGAGCCCCCCACCATTATAGTCCTTCCAATGTTAAAGTACCTCTTTAACCCTGGTAATCATTTTAAGATGTCAAAGAAAGAGTGCTGCATTTCTAGGGAAAGAATCTATCACATCTGATGTCTGCGGCATTCTAATGGACAGTAAGCTGAAATGATAAAGGGGTGAGTTCAAAGCAAAACACTCCCCCATACCTTGAAATCTTTAAAAGCCCTTCTTAAAGCCTGTGCATGCATCTTAACTGGGCACACCCTTAAATAAATTTGGCTCCGCTGACAGCAGCTGCCAAGGATGTAATTAATAGGAGCTGACCAGTAATACTTTGAATGCAAACACTTTGTGAGGTTCCCTATGGTTTAACAACATTCCTAGGAATAACTGTTCACTAGCTCTATACTAGGAATAAAAGAAGTGAACAAAAAGCCTGATAAGTAATGCACACTGACAAAAGTCTCTGGTTTTCATTTGGACTTACATTTACTACATTTTTCAATATTAAGTCTCACAACAACAGGTCATCAACCCAAAGGCCTTGTGGTGAAACAGATGAGTTAGTATTATTAAAATGAACCATTAGTTGATGCACAGAAGGGGAAGGAATGTGTAGTGGTATACACATAGGACAAATGGGAAAGCATTATTAGGCAGCTTGAATTAATTAACTGACTGGACCTTGAAAACTGACCTTAATGTGTATCTGTCAGCAGAGAATAATTCTCACAATTTATGAACCCAGCAGGTAAATATAAACAGTGATGACCAGTGTGATGGCAGCTCCAAATATTTAGGCTACATGGTATATACTCTACTGTAGATAAATGTACATGTATCATCTGTCCACTTACATGCTCATACATGTTTATGTGTGTATTCTGTTCTTCCACGTGAGTCACTTCCAGGTTGCAATGCCAGCTCTTGAACGTAGGTGAAGAATTAAGACCCATTTATCTGCTCCAATTCTCTAACCCTGCAACCATCAGGCAGCAGTGAAAGCTGCAGACCTCAAGCTGAACTGAAACATGGGAACACCTAGTGAGATACCATCCTGAATACAATGGCACTGATGTGTACTTCGTGTTTTGTAGGTTTCAATTAAAAAATAAGCAAATTGTATACCTAAGTTTACATCATAAATAGAAATCCAGTGCTATAAAGTATTGTGCAAAATAGAATATGCAGTTACACTGCTTATCTTTGAAAAGGCTATTATTCCTTACATTTGCATGACTACATTTTCTTACAGTAGAAAAGAGAAAACAGATCTACAGTGGTAGCTCTACATAATACAGCTTGTACTTCCCCATACCTTAGAGGTTACATTCAACTTTCCCAGCAATTTTAAAGCACTGGAATCTACTTTGTACTTTCCAGAGAGTTATTTGAACTTATCAGGTAATTTTCTCAATTATTTCCTAGAACTAACCAGGTTAATTCCTGTTGTTTAGCAGGAACTTTCCAGAAAATACCACATATTGTCCAGAAATTACCAGCAACCTTTCTGGAATTCCGAAGGTAGAATTTTTGTTATTACGTTTAGTAAGACAATTTTTAGGGAAATATTTTTCCTAGATTGGAAACTAACAACCTTTCTGGGTAAATGATCTTCAGCTGACTCATAAAATGGGTGAGCATGTGTTCTGAGCCGTTAGTGGTTGGAGCTAACAAAAGAAACTTATAGCTTGTCATCAGAATCGAACATATACCTGAAAATACCACTAAAAAAAGGGTTGAAATGCATAAGTGTGGATGGCGCTTTATGGCCGATCTTCTGTGTTTAAGAACCACCCTTTAAATAAAGTTTGTCTTAACTTTAAAAACAACACAGAAAACATCCTTAGTTGAGTGCTAGTCTGCTAGCACTTACTATAGCTGAGTTTCTCAACACAAACAAAAACAAACATTATTTAGATTATTTAACTCTAAACTAATCTTCTCTGCCCAAACACTACCTCTACGTGAACTGTGCAGAAGATAAGTTTTCTTGGGCATTGAGGAAAACATCCAGGCGTGGGTAAACAAAGGGTTCGCTTGCAGTTAACCTCTGTAGCTGTGGAGTGGGGCGGCTCGTTCTGCCGGCCCGGCCGAACTGCACGTTACCCCTGTGACCACGGTGATGCGGTACCGTTGTCTTTCCTTCAGGCCGGGAAAAACCACTCTACTTGGCATTGTAGAGACAGTGTCACTGCTGGGAACTCTCTGAAACACAGTTTGCTTCTGTAGACCTCACAAAGAAAAGTCAAGCCACGCTTGCACCTTAATTACCCGCGTTCGTGAATAAATACTAGATACACAAACAGCAAATTTCCTACTTAACTTTGTGTATATGATCGCGTGATCATATGATACTCTTGGATCCAGTTTGAAGAGTTATTCCTGCTTGCCAGCAAGGAGACATGCACGCGCTTGCCTCTCCTGTCCGGTTCTCGTGGGGATCCGCATGGAAAGAGAGTGTTTGTTGGAACGCGGGGGTTTTATTCATAAAGTGACGTCACGGGAAGTCCGCTCTCCTTCTTTTCCTGGCTGTGCTGGAAGTAGGTTAATGCGATTTATTTTGAAAGTTCCAGAAAAGTTCTTACTGGCCTTCAATGTTGTAACCCATGGCTGGGGTCCCAACAACTCAACGTTTTCCAAAAGTTAAAGTGTTTGGTAAGTTCAAGGAAAGTACCTTCATCTTTCCACTAAAGTGCTAAAGCATGCTCCAATATTATTTTTTTTACGTCACATACTGCAGTGGTTCAAACTGTTTATAACTTTTCATCCGCAATATAACAGCAGCAGAGTGCAGCTGTTATATTGTGCAGCCCTCAACAACAGGTGATTCAGGTTTTTAAAACTTTGGTAGCAAGTCAGTTAAACAGGGATACGATGACAATTATGCCTTAGATAGAAAACCCTTTAACCAATTTGAGTAATAAACTGAATTTGACTGCATTGTTTGATAATGAGGATCAGTTGGAATGTATGGATTTGACATGGAATCTGTATGATTTGATTGAATTGACTTTGTAAAGCACTATCTGAATCAACTGAATTGTATTGAATACTATTTTCATTTATTTATGAAAATGTCTGTTGCCATTCCTTGAAACAGCTATGTGAAAAAGGGCAGCAATAATTTTTAAATGTATTATCTATTTAAATGTTCATCATCTCAAGATCCTCCAATTGGCCTTGTTTATTGATGTGTTATTCTAGACAAACCAGATCTTTTTCTGCATCGTGATGTGGACCATATGGTGATGTGGTCCTTGCTGAGGTTGCTAGGACCCCCGAATAACGTTGCAGTTTAAAGGTGTACTTGTTTGAAGTTGTAAAGGTGAGGGCTGTGTCAAAGTTTTATTAATGTGCCTGTCAGCCATTTGTCCTGCAATAAGGATCATTAGAAGTTACCCCACATGTAAGGGTTTTATTAAAACTAGAAGCAGCTAAAGTGAAAAAAGCCTAAATAATCTGTAAAAAAGAATTTTTACTTGTCATGTAGCATAAAGATTTAAGAACATCTAAAAACAGGTCTGCAAAGTCATATGAGTCAGCAAACACATAGGCAACCTGATCAAATTATTACTATTAGAAGTGTTGAAAACAGGTGTACAATGCCCATGCTATGTCAGCAGACCCTTCCACCTGAGTTGTGGATTCTGCAGCTCCTCCAGAGTTAACATGGATTTTTTTTTTGGCTGTATATTTGGTTAATCCTTTCCTTGCTTGGGCTGTCAGTTTAGGTAAATGGTCATGTCTTGGTAGGTTTGCAGTTGTGCGGTACTAGAATTTTGACGAACTGAACACTTCTCCATAAGATGACTCAAGTTTCAGATATTGTACTATAATCCAGTCCTGCTTAAAGCAACACAACCCTGTCCCTGACCTTTGATCATGAATGCTATTTGTTCACAAATGTTCTCCAAGACACTTGTGAATTGGATTTATTTTAGCGGTATCAGCAAAAATCAGAGAGCTCAATATTATGTTATGTTATGTTCATAGCACACGTTTCAGATTATTATTGGTGAAATAATTGAAAATAAAAATAAAATCCTGATGGTTTGAGGTTGTAACAAGACCACATTTGTAAAAGGTTCAAGTAGTATGAATATTTCTGGAAGTCCCTTGTTATTGGAGTGTTCAGACAATGTTCAATAGCACTTACCTAAAACGTTTATACATCTGGAAGTGCTTGTATCTAGACAGAAATTTAAAGAAGCGCAGTGGTGATGAAATCAGGGAAGATCTTGTGATCTTGAATGGATCTTAAAATTAATAACAACTGATAAAGGAACTTCTGCACTTCACCAGCCAAGGGAAATGCAATGCAGAGAACATCTCCTTTCACTCTTTCACTTTACTCTTTTTGATGTGGGTCTCTTCCCAAGTTCTGATAGACTCAACATGCTCTTATTTAAAGTAGTCTAGGGGAGTTTATAGTGTGAGGTTGGTTGATAGAAGGATGAGGGAATGTTGGGAGGTATAGTAAAGGTTTATTGGTTCAGCCTTGACCTTGGGGTTCCCCTCGGTTCAAAGATCCTCCCAGATGGATATTCACACAAATATTTCTCAGAGATGTAATCGAGAGATAACTCCTTTTCCTACTGCAGCTATCCTCGTCTGCACAGGGGGCTAAATTAAGGCACACAGTCCACATTGAGGCCCCCCCTTTTCCTTACCACTTTACCCCATTTGCATTCCTCTAATGCCCACGGGATGGTTTCATTCACTTCCCTCACATGGTATGTTTTCCATATGTTTGCGGCAGACCTCTGCACACACAGACACCTTGACTTGTGCAAAAACACAAACACGTATGCTCCAGCAGGCAAAATAACACTGTGATCTCAGATTTGATAGATGTATGAGGCCCCTGTGTGAGTGTATAACATGTGTGCCTTATCATGCTTTGGCCCCAAAGCGAGATGATTTAATCATTTTTAAGGATATGCTGACAATTCTGCAGTTGCTGTCCGTTTCAAATAACTATCTGACATCAACCTTTTACTGCAGCGATGAGGCCAGGGCTCCCTGTGGACTGTCATGATACATTCCCACCCCCAACATCAGACTTGCATTTGTTTACATTCATTTATCAAAGCACTTGATGTAGCCTGTTTTTTTAGTTTGTCTCAAAGGAGATTTGAAACCAAGAAATTTGGAGTTCATCAATAAATACTTTGAGCATTGCAACATTAAGAGTCGTATCATGAGACGTCCTCAGAGGCTGGTAGAAGATTGCGGGTTAGCTTGTCAAAAACATTAATCAAAAAGCCATACGTTGAGGCAATAATCTTCCTAATCTCTAAAGCCAGGATATTAAATATATCTTAAAACTTAAACATTTTGGTAATAACAATTTGACCACATTCTCCTTGATCATACTCAGGGCCAAAAACTTTCAACTTAAATGAAACAAAAACATCAGCATTTGATAGAAACCAGGATACTCTGGTATGTAAACTCCTTATCAAAGTTCCTGATCATTTTCAACTGGTAAAAGTCACTTGGAGAAATAAGAAACATTTATGACCTGAAACCTGCTTACTTAAACAATCGTCTATGTGTAACAAAAAGGTAATTTAAAGCATCAACAACAAATTAAGAATATTTTTAAAATAACCCAAGTGTTAAAGAACAGGGCATACTACGTGCATTCCAACAGACTTATTAATAAAATTAAAGCAGTAGACATTCTGCCAGCATCTTTAAGTTTAAATGTAGTCCAAACATAAACAAAGGCTTCAATTCAATTCAGTTTAATTCAATTCAATTCAATTCAGTTTATTTATATATAGCACCAATTCAACAACACGTCGTCTCAAGGCACTTCACAAAAGACAGGTACATACATTCCAATTAATCCTAATCATTGAACAGTGCAGTCAGATTAGGTTATTCATTCAAATTGGATAAAAAGTTTTTCTGTCTAAGGTAACCCAGCAGATTGCATCCAGTCAGTGACTTGCAGCATTCACTCCTCCTGGATGAGCATGTAGAGACAGTGGACAGTCACTGGCGTTGACTTTGCAGCAATCCCTCATACTGAGCATGGATGTAACGACAGTGGAGAGGAAAACTCCCTTTTAACAGGGAAAAAACCTCCCCGCAGAACCAGGCTCAGTGTGAGCGGCCATCTGCCACGACCGACGGGGTTTTTTAGAGAACAGAGCAGAGACACAAAAAAAAAGAAGCCTGATCCAGGAGTACTTTCTATGGGAAGGAAAAGTAAAAGTTTAGTGGATTTTGCTCCTTTAGTGTTTCTCCTAGAAAGAAATAAATGATAAACTCTGAGCCCTTTTCAATGTTAGAATCTGAAAGAGACCACATGGAGTTAGTCACAGTAAAAAGCTCAGTCAATCGCCATGTCTAGGAGAGAGAAAGGGGTTTAAAAACTAAAAGACAGGGCCATGTGGATCATCGGTAAGGGGGTGAGCATTAAGTTGTTGCAGCAGAAGCTTGGAGGATTCCCCTCTCCAGAAAAGTGTTACGGGTAGACACAGAGTCAGGCCAGGTTTTAGCTTCTAGGAAGAAAAAAGAGAGAAAACAAATTTAAAAAACTGAAATAACAGCAAATAACGCAAAATTGGAGAGTAGTGTGAGAATGTAGCGAAGAGGGTGAAAGTGGTCATTATGTCCTCCAGCAGCCTAAGCCTATAGCAGCATAACTAGCGAGATAGCTCAGGCTTACATATTTAACCATCAACCCACCAAAACGTTGCTCAGGACTGTCAGTACAGGGTTCTAAATATTTATTGTCAATGCAATGGAAACAATGGTTTTATTATTACAATGAAAATGTTACTTAGTTGTTCTGTTAAACCTGTGAAGCACTCATTAAAAACAGAATAAAAATAGACTTCCTTAAAATATAATGCCCTTATGTCTTGATTAGTTTTTTTTTTTTAATTTTAAATAAAAAAAATCAAAGCCTCTAAAGGTATACATTAATGTCAAAAAATGTCAAAACAATCCAGTACAACCTCCAACAGCTCTGTCTAGAATGCTGCAGCTGGTTGTACTGTGAGTTAAAAACAGACCACAGGATGCTAAAATAAGTCCAGCAAAAACTGTAAAATGTCATCACAGGACCTACAGCAGGCTCTAGCTACTGATGATATGCATGCCAGTACATTCAGAAAGAGACATTAATAGATGTGCACAAAAGAAATCTTTACGTTGTAAGAAAAACAAGGCCAAAAACACACCAGACATGAACCAAATGCAGCATGCTTTCCTGCAGTGGGACCTGGTCAGCTCATCATCATAGAATTCGCTATAAACTCTATTGTGAATCAGAGGGTGGATAAGGAAATGGTGGACCATCTGTAAAAGAGAAGAAATTGTAATTATTATTATGATAATTTTACAGCGAGACGGAAGGAGAAAAAGACATGGGTTAATTTTACTTTAAATATAGAATGTAAAGAGTGTGGCATCCAAAGATTTCTAAAGTGACCAAGCAACCAGAACAGAGAGGAAGCCAAGAGGCTCATGGTAACTCTAGAGGAGCTACAGAGATCCACAAAACAGCTATCAGTTGTGCACTCTAAATCTGGTACTTCTGAATGGCAAAACAAAAGATATTGTTGAAAGAAAGTGACTAGAAGCCCTGTTTGCTGTTTGCTACAAACCATACAGGAGATAAAGGAAACATTGGGCAAAACCTGTGCTCTGGTTAGATGAGACCAAAATTTTACTTGTTGCTCTATAATTCGCTATGTTTGAAGAAAAATTTATTCTGTACTTAATCCTGAACACATCATTGCAACAGTTTAGTATTGAAAACCATGTATTTTCTTTTCACTTTACAACCATGCAATCCTTTGTGTTGCTTTATCACATAACATACAAAAAACCTATTGATTTCTGTGGTTGTGACATGACAAAATGTGAGAAAGCTCAAGTAGTATCAATAATATTCCAAAACGCTGAACTTGCAGTCCTGTAAAGACTATATCCTGCATGTACAGGACTCTCTGCAGGCCTTGCAGGGCTGGAATCGAATGATGATTCTGCCTATGATGATTTAATTCTTCCATTGAAAAGCCTGAGTCACAGAGTGAACATCCTCTGTTTCATATGTCTGCTGGAGTGGGCTGTGCATTCATGGTTATTAGATTAAGGCTGTACCTGCTCTCCTTGCATCTCCAAGATGAAAGTGCTTTAGACAGGCCAATTTGGAAATTATGCTTGATGTTTCTAATCAAGCACTTGGCTAGAACAAAGAGATGGAGGCTCACCCAGGCCTACGGGACCAGAAAACACGGATGTGACCACAGTTATGTGTGTGTTTATGTAAAATCTGGAAGAACCTCAGTCACTTACTGAAATAAAGAACATTACTTCAATTACTCTGCTAGTACAAATATACAACATTGTTCCTCGGTTCCCCTGATCTTTCATGACAATAATAACAGCTCATAAGATAAATGAGGTCTTTAAGAACTAACTCCGAATTACAGTTCAAGTATGACGGAATATCAGTCACGGTTATTGTCTGGGTGCCTGTAAATACTTCTGTATGAGTTTACATAACTTAAAAGCTTCAATGAAACAGAGGAGCTCATGTTGAGCCACAACCGTTTTACACAAACTGCCATGTTTTGGGCTTCAGTTTTCTATGTTTTATAGCTGAACCATAGTGTGACATGGGTTCTCTGACAGAGTTTAACAAGAGAAAAGGAGTGACTTAAAAAACAAAAAAACAAGTGTTGTTGTAACCATTCAAGAGTCTTTGACCACAAGC
>JAHHUM010001604.1:0-135750 GCA_036173005.1 Crenichthys baileyi | reverse complement strand
ATTTTCAATTCAGTTTAGACTGGAGTCTTCACAAACTAAATAAAGGTAAAGTCCACAAACTGTGCTCTATACCACGATTATAATCAGTTTAATTTTATCACTGTGTTTTCATGATTTATTTGACCTATAGTTTAGGATTGACATTCAAAGGTTAATATTTTGCACTTAAATGTTCAGAATCGTGTAAAAACAGTAAGAGAAAAATCCAGAAGTGGATTGAAAATGAAAGTGTTAGGAAATGTAGGAACCCTGTAAGCTATGACTTCCTGTTTCTCTGAGGTATAAAGATGGCAGTACACCAAGGCTCATTTCTCTGAGCTACCCTTCAAAATGGGAAACCTATGGCATTCAAGAAAGGGAGATGCTTAATTATGTTTTATGCGTCAGGAAATAGCTACAAGAAAATCAATGCTTGCCTAAACTTGTCCATATTTAGAGTCTAGAGTAAAAATAAGGCTTAAAAACACTGGAAGTGAGAGAAAATAAGGACCCACCAAAGCTTACGGTTAGAAAAAGCAAGAAAAGACTAGAGGAATTTATTTTATGGCCTTTACACATTTTTTACTGGTTTAACAAAACCTGTGGAGAGCAGGCGCTGTACATTCATTTTTCTTTCAAGCCTGAACACTGTCAGAAAAGAGGGAGTTAGCAACCAGTTCAGAGGTAGCAGGCGGTTTTTAGTTGAGGAGATTTGGTGGAAAACACATTCACCTCTGCAGTGCCAAAGTCAAACAGTAAGAAGACGCCACAGATTAATTTACTCAGTGGGTAAAAACAACAAAGAAATCAACAGCATAATGTGTGTATAATATAAAATAGATGAACTAAATGATATATTTATGATGTTACTAAAGATAGTTTATATTTTCTGTTCCCGGTGGCTGTATAAGTAAGTGCCGGAGGATCTGTTTTACAGGAGGTGTGCCCTCACTCATCCTCAGCTACATTTTAAGATGATTGGGACATTAAGACATTTGGTGACACTTTTAAAAGGACTCGTGTTCTTCATGAGAAGAAGCACACAAGCTCCGATGCCAAAATGCAGCTGAAGACGTTTCCACCAGCATAAGGTGAGCGAGGTCAGTTTTTAAAAGTGAGGCTGTCTGATTACACTTACAGAGTGGGCACGTCTCTTCATCTCCTTCTCCCAGCTTTGAGGATGTTAAACACAGGCAAAAACGGTACCAGATCCCAGGCACTAACGCAGAGTTCTACATCTCCTTCTTGGCCTCCCGGGTGCTGCTCTTTAAAAAGTCGCTCCTGAGCAGCCGACAGAAGAGGATGATGTTCATGACGGTCATGATGGCCATCCCCACGCTGCCCAGCGTGTAGGCCAGCAGGGGTATCTTGTCCCTGTTGAGCACTAGCCACCGGGTCATCCAAGCCAGCGTGTTGATGCGGAAGATCACGTACGTCCCCAGGTTGATGATGCTGTTGACACGGTAGAACGTGCTCACCGCCATGCTAGCCATGCGCAGGATCTGCCTGAGGTGGAGGAACACGGAGTTTATCTCCACCAGCAAGGCCACCACGGCGAATCCCACGTAGTGGCATGACACCACGGAGAGGCCGAAGCAGGTGATGACCTACAGAGCAACACAAACAGGGAGAGAAAATTAGAGTTACACTGGCTTCAGACAATTTCCCCTGTTATTCAGAGAAATATCTTAACATGCTGAAGTCATTGCTGTTCCTTCCCCACTCAAATGTTGACCGTCAGTTTTATTTACCAAACTAAAAAAACCTAAACCTTGGAGGAACATCTTTTTGTGACTGGAATAGAGCACATTTCAGCTTGGCCAGGCCTAGCTGGTTCTCTGGTTGTGGTAACAAGAAAACCTTTCACTCTTGCAGCTTTTAAACAGGGACTTATACTTCAACAGATAGCAGGAATGCATTACAGTAGAATAGAAATGTTAAAATCTTATAAAAAGACGTAGCTTAAAAGAGAAATCGCTTGGTCTAATGTCTGAAATACTAAACCGATAAGTGAGTGAATGCATCTCAAAGGGAAATGTATTCTGATCAAGTTGCAAACTATGACCCTGTTATGTGAACCCGGTGGTGTGGAGGCGTGACCTTGCTTTGTATGGTTATGTATTGAAATCCATGCCTTTCAAAGGTCAATGCTTCTTTCTGCTGAAAGGTGCTTATGAAAGTCTGTGATGTAACGTAATAGACAGAAAAACTCCACAAGGTGGCACCAACGTCTAAAAAACGGATGACTCTCCTATCCCTACCCGCTGAAAAGTTGGACAAAAACGGATTTTTAAACTTATCTGAGACCAAACCGTCACCTAAAGAAGTCAGAGCAGCTGTAAATCCTGACAGTTGACAGAGGTGTGTTTGTATGAAAATATCCTATTGAGTCAGCTTTCCATGGGGGAGAGCTCCATTCACTCACAGCACACAGCTACTGTGTGCTTCCAAATATCTTTACCACCTTGACTGGACTGTTTACAGACAAAGCCAGAATGAATAAAAGCAAAGATTCAGGGCTTTCACTGCAGAGTGCAGTCTCTGACATAGAGGATGACTTTTACCATTAGCTGAAAGGGCCACTTGTGCTTATGCATGAGTGTCCCGTGTGAGTGTGTTACATGCTGCTCATTGTTGGTTAAGCAACAGGACATGTGAGGAGCAGTACACATCATCCCTTACTGCATGTTACATTATGGTTCAAAGGTTTGCTTTACTTAGCACGCTTCCTTTCCTGCAAAAACCTCAAACATCTAGAAGCTGTGGGGGAAAAGGTTCACTGAGGGGCTTGGAGTAGATATAATGCTCTAAAATAAGATGTCAATACATCTTTAAAACAGTGCAGAGTCACATTCATCCAAGAAATACGGTACTCTGAAAAAGTATTACAGTACACTCCATGAACTTTTCAAAATTTTGTCACATTACAACCACAAACCTGTATTAATTTTGTTGGGATTTTATGTGATAAACACTAACAATAGTAGTGGTAGTAAATTATACATGGTTTCCAACATGTTTTTCCAAATAAAATCTTAAAAGTGCACCATCAAATTGTATATACAATTATAAATATAAAAATATAAACAAAGTACTGCATATGAAACAAATACCCCGTACTATAACCCAAAAAAGACAAAATAGCAACTATAAAAACAAAAAACAGAATAAGATTAGGGAGCGGAACCACAACTCAATTTTAATTCAACAGCAATTTTAATGACAATCCACGCTGAAAATGATTTAAAAGCTAGTGAATAAAAATGCTTTTTTAGATGTAATTTACAGAGAGTCGGTTTAGGAGCCAGTCTCACATTAGTGAACAAACAGCATCATGATGGGCAAGAAACAATGGAGAAAGGTCAGGGAGAAAGTTGTGGAAAAATTTTAAACAGAGTTTAACTGCAACATGCCTGTCTACCTAAACTGACATCAGAAAACAAACTACAAGTAATGCAATTCACTTATCTGGTGTAAATGGAAGAGTGGCAAATAGAAAGCATTAAGAATTCCCATTCGCAGCCATGATGGGTAGACAGAAAATTCCTTGAAGGAAAGCGCTGTACATCATCCTAATCACACCATCCCTACAGTTACACATGGTGGAGGCAGCATCATGCTGTTGGGATGCTTTTCTTCAGAAGGCACAGGGAAGCTGTACGGAGTTGATGGGAAGATGGAAGCAGTTAAGTACAGGGCAATCCTGAGGAAGATGTTCACCTTCCATCAGGATAAGTCAAAAGTCCTGACCGAAATCCAATAAAAACTCTGTGGCAACTTAAACACTGATTGTCAGACACAGTCCATCTAATGTGACTGGCCTGGACCTATTTTGCAAAGTATCACATTAGGGGGGCTAAATACAAATGCACGCCACATTTTTCAGATTTTTATATGTGAATAATGCCTCATTTTCCTCCCTCCTTAGCTACATGCTACTTTGTGTTGGTATTGCGGTTTGTGGTTAAAATGGGACACGATGAGAAAAGTTCAAGGGCCTGAATTATTTTGCAAACCACTGTATTATATTACAGATAACTGGTGTGTATTTCTCAAGAAAAAACTAGAACAACTGAAGCACCAAGAAAAAAAAACATTAGTGATACACGCAAGAAACTTTTTTTAAAAGGCTGACATTTTCATATACTTTGAACTCCCTCTCCAAGTTAAACAACTTCTCGTCAGCATATAATGACAGTCTGGGAGCTGTAATCACTCTAATGTCAGTGAGAACCATTCATCTCATTCAAGTCTGCAACATAAGTTATGCACAGATGGTTTTTCTCTGCTCTCTCAAAATAAGTGGGACCACACTGCTGGTCAGTCAGTATCTTGTGACATTCCTCTCTCTGATGCTGAATCTGAGATCTCCTCAATAGATGAGGCGTGCAAGATCTTCCTGTTATCAAAGTCGGTGAGGAAGCCAAGGGCAGCCAAACATTGGCTTATCATCTATTGGCTTAGTGACCAAACAAATCATCACTGACCACAAATACATGGTCATTTAAGTCTTATCTGCAGAAATTTTTTTTAATAATCTCCAATAATCCTATGGTTATGTGGCTCACTAGGCAGATAGTGCCATTTTCTACATCTGACCATCAGGGACAACTCCAATTAACACAGAGAAGAAGAGGAAAAGATAACACACAACCCACCATGCCACAGGTTACTTTGGTAACAGGCAAGAAACATCATTATAGCAGTCCCATGGTTTATTTTTAACACAGTGACAAAAATGTAGGTTTAGATTCTGGTTTTTAGAAGGTGGACCTCAAAGATCATCATGTGATGAGACTGAACCCAACACACCTACCACAAAAACATAATGCGAGGGAGGGATGTGGGCCAAGTTATGAAAACAACAAATCCACGTGCGGTCAGGACCGAAGCAAACGTAAAGAGCACATAAATAAATCCTAGGAGTGTGCAATCTGCTCCATTTGCTTGCAAATACACACAGACAGGAGCTCTGACCACATCCCCAACCACAAAAACCAGAGGGTCTTAAAAGCTGGCTTATCTAATGTCTAATCAGAACACATGACTGCAAAGATCCAAACAAACCCTTATACAATTCAGAGATAAGATGATTTGATAGCAGAGACATTGAGTTACTATATAATGCAGTAAACAAAGTTTACATGGATCAAAGCCCTTTAGCAGTGGGGTTAGGCACCTACCATGGTTTCTTGAAAAGACTACATAACATGTTTTCCACATCTTTGGTTTTATCTTTGTTCTTTTTATTGGTGTTTTTACTATATGTTCTATAATTCAATGCTTGCCAATAAACACAGATAAAGTATCTCACAGAGATAAAAGACCCTCAACTTAAGTAATATGTCATCTTTTCAAGGCCTCCTACAGTCAATGTGCATAAGTAGAACAATGAACGTTCACGTGCAGAAAAAACAAAGAGAGAATGTCCCTAAAAACCGATCCTGGTGTTTCTGTGAGAACGGACCCCACCACTGTGGGAAAAAGAGAGAGACCTGTTGCCTGCGCTGTTGTTAGCACCCTGCACTGAAGAGGGCTCACAATAATCCCCCACCAGCCTCTGGACCTATCATGATGGGGTTGACCCAGCATTAGATGGATTTGCAGCATAAAGCTCTGCTGAATCACGACTTTCACATATAGCAGTATTTAAAAGCCATGTTACTTAAGTAAACAGGGCCAACACAAAGTAGATAAAATCTGAATAGTTCAATTCAATTCAGTTTATTTATATAGCGCCAATTCACAACACAGGTTGTCTCAAGGCACTTCACAAAGTCAGGTACATACATTCCAATTAATCCTAACCATTGAACAGTGCAGTCAGATTCAGTTATTTATTCAAATTGGATAAAAAGTTTTTCTATCAAGGGAAAACCCAGCAATTGCATCCATCAGTGACTGCAGCTTTCCCCCTCCTCCGGGATAGATGTAGAGCAGTGGACAGTCCGGCTTTGACTTTGCACAATCCCTATATGAGCATGCATGAGCGACGGGGGAGGGGAAAAAACCCCTTTTTAACGGGAAAGAAACCCCCCGAGCCGGGGGAAGGGGGGGGGGACCCCGGCCCCGGGTTTGAGAGCGGAAAAAAAGAAAAAGAGCAGAAGGAGAAGGGAAAGGAAAAGAAAAAGGAAGGGATGGGAAAAAGAAAAAAAAGGAGGAAGGGGAAGAGAAAAAAAAGAAAAAAAAAAGAGGGGGAAAAAAAAAAAAGGGGGGAGAGGGGGGAAAAAGGGGGGGGAAGGGAATCCTCACCAGAAGGTGTCACAGGTAGACACAGAGTCAGGTCAGGTGTAAATTCTAGGGAAATAAAAGAGAGAACAAAGTTAAAAAAGCTGAAAATAAAAAGCAAATAATCAAAATTGGAGGAAATGGTGTGGGGTTTTTACGAGGAGGGTTTGAAGTTGGTCATTATGTCCCCAGCCCCCTAAGCCTATGGAGCAAAAAAAAAGCAGTTTTTTTTTATTTTTTATATAGCGTTTTTTACAACAAAGTCGTCTCAAGGCACCCCAGAAAGGGTCCGAAAAAGGGGCAGGGCCACCTGGGGGGCAGACCCAAACCACCGAGTGCCAGAGGGCCGGGCCCCCCCAGAACGGGGCCCGTGTAGGGGAATAAGTAAAAAAATAATTTAAAAATTTGTCCATCTAGAGCCCACTGATGGTCATTGTTATACTAAAAACCCAAAGGATTGGGATACCTCTCTCTGTCAGACTGATTATAACCATTGGAAAAAGGGGAAGGGGGTCATACAGGTAAGAAATGGAGGGTGTTTGCACCTCAACCATAACGGACCCGGTTTAGGCTAAACCTGACTCCCCCTTACTCCATCCAAGGGGAGGGGGGGAAGGCGGAGGAAAAAAATAGGGGAAGATAGCTCAGGATAACCTAAGCCACTCTAAACTATAGCTTTATAAAAAAGGAAAGTTTTAAGCCTAGCCTTAAAAAAACAGGGTGTCTGCCTCACGGACCAAAAAACTGGGAGCTGGTTCCACAGGAGGGGGCCTGATAACTAAAGGATCTGCCTCCATTCTACTTCTAGAGACTCTAGGAACCCCAGTAAACCTGCAGTCTGAGAATGAAAGTGCTCTGTTGGAAACATATGGCCAATAGATCTCTGATGTATGAAATAAAGCAAAATCATTAGGGCTTTATATTGAGAAGGAGAATTTTAAATTCTATTCTGGATTTAACAGGGGAGCCAAATAAGGGAAGCTAAAAGTAGGGAAATATGATCTCTCTTTTTAAATTTTCTCAGACTTTTGTGCAGCATTTTGAATCAGCTAAAGGCTTTTAACTGCATTTTGTGGACATCCTGAAGTAAAAATTTACAATAGTCTACCCTTGAAGTAACAAAATGCATGGACTAGTTTTTTCGCATCAATCCTGGATAGGATATTTCTAATTTTGGGCAATGTTCCGGAGAAAAAAGAAGGAAATCCTAGAAACCTGTTTAATATGGGATTAAAATGACAGCCCCTGATCAAAAAACCCAAGGGGGTTTTTTTTTACTTTATTATCGGAGGTCAATTTAATGCCATCCAGGTTAAGTGATTGACTAAGCAGTTTCTTTTTTAAAGACTCTGGTCCAAAGAGGACAACTTCTGTCTTGTATGAATTTAGAAGCAAAAAATTTAAAGTCATCCAAGTTTTTATGTCTTCAAGACATGCTTGTAGTCTATCTAACTGGTTGGGTTGCCGTTTTAGTGCGGCATGCATTTGCACTCAGCCCCAATGAATATGTTTCAGATCTACCTTTTGCTGTAGTAACAGCTGCAAGTCTTTTGGGATAAATCTCCACCAGCTTTGCTCCTCTACAGCGGAAATCTTGTCCATTCTTATCAAAATTTCTCAAATACAATAAGATAAGATGGAGAATTTTGTCATAAATTCTCAAAAGATTTAGATCTGGACTTTGACTAGACCATTATAACAAATGAATATGCTTCTATCTATTCATGGAGCCATGACGGTTGGAAGGTGGTTGCTGGACGGTTAACCTCTGCCACAGAGTTTCTTCCAGTAGTGCACTGTATTTATCGCCATTCATCGCATATAGCCAGCTGTTCTGTCCCTGCAGAAGAAATGTTCCCATAGCATGATGCCGCCACTGCCTTATTTCAGCTTGCAGATGGGGTGCTCAGGGTTAAGTGTCATGTTAGTTTTTCCGCCACACAATGCTTCATATAGGCCGTTTTTATTTGTCTCCAGGAAAACAAAGCGGCATGTTTGTTCCCTGCATCTTCCTCCCCGTGGGCTCAATTAGCCTTCCTCTAAACCCTGGTGAGGGACCTCCACTTCCCGGAGGAAAACACTGGCTGTGAACTGGGTGGGTGAGTAAATTACTATACAGAGAAAAAATTACAAATCAACAACTTTCAGCATCACAGAAGGGAGCAATCCTTACCTGGATTCACTTTACCCCCACAGAGACATCAACAGATTAACAGAGACAACTTTGCACAGAAAGGTGATACCTGGAATGTACACAAAAGCTCTCTCTGGAAGTACTCAGACAAAAAATACCTCTTTGTTTCAGTTTTAAATTGCTCAAGAAGCAAACCCCCTATAAATATGCATACTGTTCCTGTGACTGTCAGTGCAACTATGGAACGTAAGTACACCCACGCTCCTTCTATACAGGAAGGTGTGATTACCTCTCTAAAAGCAGGAGTTTATTTGGCCTGTGGCATACAGGTGAGCTTTAGAACAATGGCAAGAAGGAAAGACATCAGCATTGACTTTAGAGAAGGGATTATAGCTGCTCCTCAATCCCGAACAATCTGATCTCCATACAAGTAGAAAATTCTTAAGACAGTTACCAGTCTTCCAGGACATCTGAATGAATTCACTTCAAGGTCAGACGATGCAAAGTTCAAAAACATTGCAGACTCTGCAGGCCTCAGTTGGGTGGTTAGCAGTTAAAGTACATGACAGTACAAACAGGACATAAAGGAACAAGTATGACTTGTTGCCAGGAGAAAGCCTTATATCTCCAGAAGTAATTTGGCAGCATGACTTGGGTTTAACAGGTTTGCATCTATTTAAACCCAATGACTTCTGAAACACTGACTAAAGTAAAGCTGTTTGTTGTTAATGCAGAGTATCATGTTCAGCGGTTACTAAACAGCATTTCAGCATACCAGTTCTCAAGCACGGTGGTGGAGGGGTGAAGATTAGGACTTGTTTTGCGCCACATGACCTGGGCATTTTGCATTGAGTCGAGCAAAAACTCCTCCATACAGCAAAATAGAAGACTATCTGTAGCTAAAACTGGTTCATCAACAAGAAAATGACACCAAACACAGGAGAAAATGTACAACAGAAGGCCTGAAAAAAAAAGACTAAATGTGTAGCAATGGCCCTGTCCAAGTTCAGACCTCAGCTTCATTGAAAGGCTTTGAGTGGACCTATTACGCTCAGAGCAGAAATTAATGTCTGCAAACCTCAGTGAACTGAAATGACATTAGGCTCATAATTCATTCCCATTTTGCTGCTGCAAGGTGGCTCTAGAAACTATTGAACCATGGGGTGTACTTAATTTTGACACGGTTGTATTGACTGTCTGTGGCCGTCAGAAGCCAGATTGTTGTTTCAGTTCTATTTTTATCAGTAGGCTAAATGCAAGTTAGCACGCTGCATCAGTGAACCAGAAAGTATAAAGCAGTAAAGGCCAGGATTTTGTTTTCAGGTTGAGTCAACCTGTAGTCAAGACTGAGGGTTAACAGCTTCTTGTGGTTGCACCTGTTCAGCCACTGCTACTTCACCCGACCCTAGAGTCTGGTGGACATTATTTACTGCGTGTTTCACAAAATATCTAACCAGTGCTGCAACAGTCACATCTCATGGGTAGCCCTTTGTAGATAGCCTTACTTGTCCCTTACTCATTAACAGTAACAATGATCTCACATTTAAGAAGTCCAACCAGTTTGTCTTGACTATGGAGGATTTTTAGGAGTCGCAAGCTTTTAGTTTGACACAATGAGCGAGCGTTGAGTGATATCTTGGGGGATAAAAATAGGGAGACATTTACGAGAAAGTTAAGTTCATTCTTTATTTCTAGTCCTTATAACCCAGTGGAAAAAGAAAGGAAATAACATATGCTGCTACTTAAAGCTGTAATAGGAGCAGGGGTCAGAGGTGTCAGGGTGTGAGCAGACATGCTTCAAACAGGTGGTACCGACAGTTTTTAAGCATACTGCCTCTCCCTGCCGCAAACAGTACTAAAATGCTTTAAACGCTTTCACATTTTGTCACGTAATAACCACAAACTTAGGTATTTTTTTGACAGAGCTACACAAAGTAGTGCATGACTGTGAAGTGGAAGGAAAATGAGCTATTTGAACAGTCTGGTGTTGGTTTGATAGTTTTTAAAGCAAACTTTTCTGCAGTTACAGCTGCAGCTCTTTTGGGTTTTCACCTTTGCTGATACAGAGATAAACATTTTAACCCATTCGTTTTTTTTAAACAGACCAAGCTCCGTCAGGTTAGAGGTGAGAGTGTCTATGAACATCCATTTTAAAGTCTTGCCAAATAATCCTCAACTAGATTTACGTCTCGGCCATTCTAACACCATTCCAGAGCTGTTGACGTATGTTTAGGTTGCTTGTCCTGCTGGAAGGTGAACCTGTATCCAAGTCTGAAGTTTTCTTGCAGCCTCCAATATGCTTTCTCCCAGGATTGCCCTGTATTTAGCTCCATCAATCTTCCCATCAACTCTAACCAGTTTCCCTGTCCCTGCTAAAGAAAAGCTCTTCCACAGCATGATGCTGCCACCACCATGTTTTTTTGGTGGGTATGGTGTGTACAGGGTGTTAGTTTTCTGCATTTGACATGTCGGCCAAAAAGTTCAGTTTTGGTCTCATGTGACCAGAGCACCTTCATTTACATCTATGTTGTGTTTTCAATTAGATTAATTTACATGACGGTGGACCCTATTTAATATTTAGGAGATTTCTAAAGACAGTTGGCTGCAGAGGATTTTATTCAGGGGTATCAGAGTTAAAGGGGGTGATTACCTATGATAAAATGTGAAAATGAAAAAGGTAATTCTTTCCTCATTCATTCAGATGATGTGAAAGGTAGGACAGAGATAAATATGATGCAGGGATCCAAAATGCACATAGATCACAGCTGGGGATGATAAAACTGGGAACTCAAATGCATCTGTGACTAGGTTTTACATATGCATTTGCATACAATGAATGAATTTATTATTTAGGGCACTAATGCGCTTTACATCCGCTTTCAGCTCATTTGTCCTCAGTACATTAAACTGCTACAGCTATGGGTAGGGCAACGCTTCTTTAGAACGTGGCCATAAACAGACAGGAAATGGTCCAGTGAAGTTGATAAAAGGAAAGCACTAGGATACTCAGCACAGACATGTCAGCCATATGGTGTCCCTAGGTCAACAATGGGGTAATTGGCAGACGGGATGGTCTGACAAAATGGCTTAAAGTCCAAAAGATGAGAGAAAGGAAGTAGGAAACACTAGATAGCAATGATCACACACAGGGCAAGTCCAAAGTTTGAGAAGAGACATGAGGTTATCTTGGGGTCTTAAATACTATCATGAGGCCAGTCTGCTGACTGCTGCACAACAGGCCCCTTCAGAGCCTCTCTGTTATACACATCTGATGCTCAACGGATGTACACAAAAACACAATTACTATGATAAACACGGTCAATGAGAACTGTGTGGCTTTTCATTTAGAGGAGCGAACGGGCTAATCGGATGAAGAGAATGCATTACTTTCCTCTTACTGAGGCGGCGTCTATGACTGAATGGCGAATGTTTTTATGAATGAGGCTTTCAGAGGAAGTAAGTGTAATAAAAATGTTAAAACATGTTATCACTTCTTAGGAAAGCAAGGAGATAGAAAAAAAAACAACCAAATGTATTTGAACAATGACCCGTACAATGCAGGCAGAACAACAAAGCTCTTGACACCAGATGAGGCTCCCACAAGCTGTAAATCTATCACATGGCTACTAGAAATTTTTCATGTTTAAATTCCAGTCATTTTCAGACACAAATTCCCAGAGTTCTCAGTTCCTCAGCTCTGGAACAAACTCCCTGAAAATCAGATGTGATTCAGATGTGATCAAAAGTAGCCACGCTGGTGGCTCCTTTTGATCAAGATGGAAAACACTGCTGTTTACAGCACTTTTCCAAAAAATAAAATAACCTAAACTCTTAGCCCTGTGTAAAGTTTTTAAACTTATGCGTGGATGTTTATATGCCCATAACATTTTTTAGGACAGAATCTAAGCTTTTGAACCAAGTCTGGGGTGAAGTTACTTTTTGACTTGACCTCAAACAAGATCAACCTGTAGAGGTGACGCGTTGGTTCAATAATGTGAGGAAATTCCGGTTCGACTGTTTATCTGTTGCTTAGATCACTTTGTTTCATGATGCAATTTCAGTGTAAAAAAATAGACATTTGTTTAATCTCTGATCTATTACAAAAAGGATAGTGATCAGTTATAAAGCCTTAAAAAGTCCTAGACCGCATGCAGCAATACTACAACTAAGTGACAAAATTAGGTTTGTTAAGACACAAATAAACAGTGAAGAGTTTTTTCTACCAACTACTTAGTTTTGGTGTTGGGTTATTCCTGCTCTGACCTACTGGCACACCCATCGACACTCCTTTAAACTACATGCTGTGACCCAGGATTTCCCACAACAGCTGGGTTTCATCTAAGTGTGTTTAACATCTCTTTCATGCTTTGGTCCTTCGTCATCAGGTGTGGTGCCACGGTAAAACAACCACAGTTCTCAGCTTGTCCAATCCCACTAATAGACGTTTACGTCCAAACAAACACAATCCCTGGTTGTTATACCAACCAGAACCTCCATCCTTTATCTTTTTATTGTTTTTGAGATGATGTGGTTTCTGGTTTGCTTCTTCCTTGGACCTGGGTCTGCTCATTTTTCCTCCTCACCCTTTTTTGCTTTGCAGTTTTGGTAGTTTTGCAACAGACTTTTTTTATGTACAAAAAAGAGCTGTCTTCTCTGGGACATTTTGTACCGACCGTGCATCAGTTCATATCTGCCTTGGGGGCATTTCATGCCTGCTTTGAGAACCGATGATTTAAAGTAATCTTTTATCATCTAATTGCTTCCTTTTAGGGTGACGTGATCAAGTGTGTCAGAAAAAAATTCATTATCAGGACGTCACTAATAGTTATTTTGGTTTGTTTGGGGGTCATAATCACTCCTGTGTCATAAGAATAAACAAATCTACATGGGAATCAGAACCACTGGCAATTATGTAAGGCTTCATTCATAAAATATGCCAAAAAATAATATAAAATTAAACTATTAGTAACATTTGAGCATTGTTATGTTTACTTATCTTTATTCATCCCAGAGCAAAAGAAATAAACAGGTTGTCAGTGGTTCAGTATGTGGATATGATATGGAAGTTGGATGAGATGAAATGACAATGCACAGGTCCAAAATGTAGGTGCAAATTATTTAACTATACACTAGTGTGTATGTGAGCAAATCTAACATTAAAGACACTTACATTTTACATTCTTGTAAATTATACATTTATGTTTTTCAATTATTCTTGGGGGTTTTCTTAAATTTTAAATTGCCAAGCAGTTCCTGGACATCTGATCACTACTTGTGGTCATCTAGTCCTACAAGCCTTTCATGGTAAAATGCACAGTTTGCTTCCTTTATCATTATATTTTGATTTGCTCAAAACTGACCTTCTAAAAGAAAGTCACACCATAAACCTCTAAAAGCCTCCCCTTCAGCAGAAACAACGCCATGCATAAATGATTGATTGTTTTTGTTTTTGCTCCTTTGACAACAATGAAACATTTCTTACCCCACTTTGAACAAGCAAATGTGACAAAAAACATTCCCATACAAACCTGATGCACAGATGAATGTACTATTTGTAGGGGTGCAACAAGCTGCAGAGTGGGTGGATGGGTAAGAAGGGGAGAAAATGTTTGGAAGCCATACCAGGATCCGAGGGTGGAGAACAATGCAGCGTCTGTTATGTACAGGGGTTGGACAATGAAACTGAAACACCTGTCATTTTAGTGTGGGAGGTTTCATGGCTAAACTGGACCAGCCTGGTAGCCAGTCTTCATTGATTGCACATTCCACCAGTAAGAGCAGAGTGTGAAGGTTCAATTAGGAGGGTAAGAGCACAGTTTTGTCAAAATATTGAAATGCACACAACATTATGGGTGACATACCAAAATCCCAAAAAAAGACAAATTTTTGGTGCACGTTTGGCCCATCTGTGACCAAGACAGCAAATCTTTTTTGGGTGTATCAAGAGCCCCGGTATCCAGGGTAATGTCAGCATACCCCCGAGAAGGAAAGACCCATCCAACGGATTAAAGTGATGCAAGAGGGGAAGCTGTCTGAAAGGGATGTTCGGTGCTAACCGGGATTTTATCCAAAAAACAAAAAACCACAGCTGCCCAAATCACGGCAGAATTAAATTGGACCTCAACCCCCGTTTTCCCCAAACTGTCCGTCGGGAGCTCCACAGGGTCAATATACACAGCCGGGCTGCTATAGCCAAACCTTTGGTCACTCATGCCAATGCCAAAGTCGGTTTCAATGGTGCAAGGAGCGCAAATCTTGGGCTGTGGATAATGTGAAACATGTATTGTTCTCTGATGAGTCCACCTTTACTGTTTTCCCCACATCCGGGAGAGTTACGGTGTGGAGAAGCCCCAAAGAAGCGTACCACCCAGACTGTTGTATGCCCAGAGTGAAGCATGGGGGTGGATCAGTGATGGTTTGGGCTGCCATATCATGGCATTCCCTTGGCCCAATACTTGTGCTAGATGGGTGCGTCACTGCCAAGGACTACCGAACCATTCTTGAGGACCATGTGCATCCAATGGTTCAAACATTGTATCCTGAAGGCGGTGCCGTGTATCAGGATGACAATGCACCAATACACACAGCAACACTGGTGAAAGATTGGTTTGATGAACATGAAAGTGAAGTTGAACATCTCCCATGGCCTGCACAGTCACCAGATCTAAATATTATTGAGCCACTTTGGGGTGTTTTGGAGGAGCGAGTCAGGAAACGTTTTCCTCCACCAGTATCACGTAGTGACCTGGCCACTATCCTGGAAGAAGAATGGCTTAAAATCCCTCTGACCACTGTGCAGAACTTGTATATGTCATTCCCAAGATTAATTGACGCAGTAATGGCTGCAAAAGGAGGCCTTACACCATACTAATAAATTATTGTGGTCTAAAACCAGGTGTTTCAGTTTCATTGTCCAACCCCTGTATATAGCTACTGTAGATGGGTGGGGTGAGGCACATTTTAGATCTCTTAAGGGGTGTTGTTGAAGTGTGAGATGCAGTATCTGCATTGTTTTCAGCTGAAAGGTTTTGCATACATATGAATTAGTTAGACTTTTCTACAAATAAACTGATGTGAAGACTCCTTTGCTTAGTTAACTGCGTTAAGCTTGTCTCAACTGATTCTTAATTCATTTTTGCTGCACAGAAATTAATAAAAGCAAATAATTCTGTTAAGCTGGATAAAAACCTTATGAGGTTAAAGAGGAGAAGGGTAAGGGACTAGGGAGTAAATGCTCCGGGTTGGTTTTTCGTAGACTGTAAAAGGTCCAATCGCTGCCTGTTAGCGGGCAAACAGAGAACAGAGGGACACAACTGATTTGAGTCGTTTCTACATTATTTAATTTTCAATAAGAGAATATTAGACATAGCTGCTGCTACTCACATGCTTTCCTCCTTGAAACATTCGTCTCTGTAATTGGCCTCTGTGTGGAATTGTTCTTCTTACTTTTTTATTTATTTACAAGCTCCGTATTTCCAAGAGTCAGCAGTTAACTAAAGTTAACCCAGCGCCATTTTTTACCCACCGTCCAACAAAAACAACTTTGGTTCTTGACCAGTGAGAAAAACCCAGCTTTGACAAAGTATTCACTTAAAAGAGCCAACAAAATTGCTGTGCTTAATTGGGATTTTATGTGATAAACCAAGAGAAAGGAGTGCAAATTTATGATGTGGAAGGAAAACCATTGTTGGTTTTTAACATTTTTTATAAACAAAAACCTGAAATGTTAGTATGCATTTATATTCAGTCCTGTTTACTTTAACACCCCAAAATAAAAACCAGTGCAACAGATTCAGAAGTCATTTAGATAGTAACTAGGTCAACTGTGAGCAATTCAATCTTGATTTCTTAAAAATTGCCAGCACAAGTGGTTGATGTAGATTTTTCATTTTAATTAGGGTAAAATCATCTAAAACAAATTAAAAATTGTACTATGGGAAATGTTAGGTATGTCTCTTAATAACCATGCTTTTTAAATTCTCTTTAATTTCATAGTACAAGCAGACCTGAGTGCAACCCAATTAGCTTTTAATTAAATTATTAACCTTTGCTAAATACAGCAAGTGTTTTCAAAGATAGAGTGACCAAAATCCTGTTCTTATTACTGAGAATGGATTAAAGAAACTGGATGGCCGTCTTTTAATAAGACAAACGTGCAAAATCCTTTTCAAGATTTGGATCTACAATGATTTGCACACCGCTTAGTTTATTGTTGAGCAGGTAAAAAGAACCTTGTTTTTTGTGATTTTAGATGTTTTTGTGTTGCGAATACTTTTGACTTGATGACCTTAACCTGCGTGACAAAAAGAGTGGATACACTAATATCGATCAAACCATATTTGTGATGGCCTAGTCAAAGTCAAGACTGAAATATAACTGAAAATCTGAGGCAGGAATTGAAAACTCACATTGACAGAGACTCACAATCCAATCTGATTAAACATTAACTGTCTTGCAAAGAAAAATGGGCAAACATGTCAGGCTTTAGATGTGCAAAGCTGGTAGAAACATCCAAGAACACCTGTAATGGGAGCAAAACAAAAGATGCAAAGGGCACTTTTTAGATTTTTATTTGTAAAAAACGTGTATCACTGTCTTCTATTTCACAATTATGACCTGCTTTGTATTCCCTTTGGCTCATTGATTCATGTCTTGCATTTATTATATACCTGAGCACAATGTCATCTCATAGCAGGATGCAATAATTTGTTTTTTACTGCACCTCTGTTTTATGTTTGCATTATTTATGTTACCTATGCATCTTTATAAATAGATACCTAATTATGTTGTTCTATGAACAAAGTGTGATTCTTGTGCCTTTTTGCAAGACGTTATAATTATACACTACGTTAAGAATCTGTGTCCCCAACCTAAACAAACCCTTTCCTAAGGTCCCTAGAAGAAGAAACACTGTTTCTGTCAGTATTTTCAGGTCTTCCTGTTTCCTAAATGAAGCACAACATTATGCTAGACAGGAGTGGAATAGGATTGAGTGACTGTGTCGGCCCAACGTTTTCCTCTGTAATCCCAATTTCAGACAAAAAGACAAAAAAAAAAGCTAAAACTTTCCATGGAATATCTGACTGTTACTGCTCCTGGACTGCAATAACAGCGATCAGCAAATCTCGCCTCAGACCGCCTGCTGGTTCAGTGTTTGCTTATAAAACAAGCCAAACCCTCACAGCAGACTTCAGACATGAAGATTCAGCTCAGCTATCTCTATGTGCAGATAACTGCAAACAACCTAAACAGGGAGTTACAAGGGCGATAATATATATTATAGGATTACAGTGAGGTGACGCAGTTCAAATACGGAGTGGCCACGAGCATAGGTTAGGTTTAAGGTGCTGCCTTTACAATGCAGTATCATTTTTATATAAATTACACTACAGTGGTTCATGATGTTCCAACATTAAAGAGTGTGAAACAGAAGTGGGAACAACTGGGATGTGAAATGTGTTTTTATTAGTTAGGTTTAAAGATCTGTGCAGCTTGTGCAGTTTGTCAACAATTTATTAGAAAGAAAATGGGCCATTTTTTTCCACTGCTGTCACAGATTCCAACACTTTTCATTCAATGCACACCACCACATTTTCCAGGTTAACCTGGCTGCTAACTGCATGACAAGCTGGTTTTATTTGTTTTGGTGCAAAACTAATGGAAAAACAACACCCCAGGGATGTTGTACATTTTGTCCCTGAGCTGTATGGGTTGCTTTGTGAATAAATTAATAAATTTATACATGCAAAGCAAAAGAATGTTTTGAAACATAGACATAAGTAGTCCGTATAGACCTGTATAGTATAGAACATGCATGATAGTCAAGGAAATACATCTACATTGAAATACAGTAATGGACCTTGCAGGAAAGTCTGAATGAGAGATGGTACAAAAGGGTAACAAAGAGGGTAAAGAGAAGAGGGAGCTCTCTGAGAAGCCCACAAAGCCATGAGAGACGAGTCTCTATCCCTCCCACACTCCTAAAGACAATCTGAATCCTTCTGGCCTCGCCAAAAAAGCCCATTCACAAGTCTCCCGGACGTCGGGGTGAAAAAGAACAAGACTTTCAGTGAAAAGCAAGAAAGCCATCTTCTCTGTGAATCTTACAGGCTTCACAAGGGCATTGCTGGGTCAATTTTCCCAAACCAACACGTGGTTTGCTTCCTAAAAATGAATTACAAAAAACTCCACACAAGTTAACTGGTTGGGAGTTTGTATTTCTGATTTGAGTAGATTAAACGGGATTGTACAGCAAAACTATAATGCACACATTTAAATGGCAGAAAGCTGCAGATTTCGCACCAAACACAGAACCCGTCTGGCTGGACATTCCCATGCTCTTTGTGCTTGCACCAAAGTCAGCGGTTTAGAAATACTGCTTAAAAATGTTTTCCATGATGACACACAAGGAAGCAGTGTGATTAAGGAGTTGTCTTAAAATACGTCTACAGGTCAGCCTCCTTTCAGCTCAAATGATGTAATTAGACGCTTATGAAGCCATGACGTCATCTGGGCTTTCCCAAATTGTTTAAAGGCGTAGTAATCTAACTGTATGTAAACATCTGGATTTGGAAGAATGTAATAACTAAATATCAAAAAATCTCTCTTTTTATTCTTTCATTTAGCAAATAGTAATAGATTTTTTTATTCTTAACTGACCTAAAACAGGAAACGTTTGGTCTGATTAAATTTCAGACATTGGGGAAAAAGGAAGAATATGTCTTTTAATACAGTTGATGTAATTATGTGAAGAGACAATTGGCCAAAGGAGACAAATAATTTAAGTTTTGGTGTTTTTGTACCTCTCGTTTGGGCCCAAAAAAGGCAATCTACCACAGGATGTTTTAAACCGACTGTGTGTTAGTTGAAGATATACCTGTTTAACAGTTTACAGTAATTTTCCATAAATGACTCTCTAGACACAGATGGCTTACTGGTATTAAAGTATACAAAGTTACGGTGATGAAACTGATATTATCTTTGATACTGATTCTATACTTTCAAGTCTTTTAATGCGATGCCAGAGAAAGTATTGGAGTGACTGGGCGTTTTGCGCTTACACGGAGAATAGAGAAATAGAGCGCTGCCCCTCCCCCACCTGGTTCTGTCTGTGAGTCTACTTAAAGAGAGCTACTGCAAATGTCTTTTGCTTACAAGAAGATCAAATGTTTGAATTTTTTCTCAGTCACCAAACACAGAAAGTCATGGTGTGGAATATAAAGGACGGCCAACCATCACTTTTATTAAAGCAAAGCTGTTTTAAATGCAGCTGGCAAGCTATGAGCAATGTCTCTCAGGATTCCTTCCTATTAGGAATTCAGACTTTTCCAGACTCAATTATCCACAGTCCTTCTGAGTCCTTTATATTCCTTTTAAAATACAAAACAGTCAAGTTTACTATGAACTGATCACCGATATTTCTACAGCAGACAGCCTTTAAATACAGATCCAACAAAGAAAGCAGGAAAAAGAAAGGAAGGAAGGAAGGAAGGAAATCCCATCTTTTATTTAGAAAAACTGAAATAGCTCCACAACTACTGTATTTTGTGTAAAGAAGAAAATAAACATACTACCAGTTGTAGTATATATATGGTGCCCACAAAGCAGATACCTTAAATAAACATTTAAGGGATTAAATTAAGTGGTGAGAATGACACAACAACAACAGAATCAAGATCAACATGGCCTTGGATGTAGGTCACATAACCAGGGGTGGAAAAGGAAAATAATCCATTCACCTTAAATTATTTCCACAGAGTAACCCAACTCCTCCACCAGGAAAATATCTGTCAACATGGGAGCCTGCTGAGGGGCTCAATAAAAACTTACTTTAACTGGAATCTGATAACAATTGAAGAGCAGATAGAGCAGTAGCGTGAAACTGGTGTGGCTGGGTGGAGTTTAATGTTCTGAGAGTGCGAAAAGAGATTGAATGCATGAGAATGGCGTTGAAAGGGGGCGGTCACACAGTGGAGTGATTGTCTCTTTGTTCCTCCCTCTCTCGGATCTTTGTAACCAGAAGAAGATTTTTTCACGTTGCTTCTGTCAAGTGCAGCATTATCTAATTTACCCACTGGGTAATTATGCTATGTTGAAACCATACAGGTGACCAGTGATAAAAATATTGTAATAGTGTAAGGCATCTTAGCCCGAGTTGTTTCTGTTTGGTTGAGAGACCTACCACGATGTGGTGAAAGAGAAGCTCCCAGGACTGAATCAGCTTCTGGTTGCACACCATGTCAAGAAAGTCATAGATGAAGTAACCTGTTAGGACAGAGACAGTTCAGCCAATGTTAATGACATCTTCTGGGTCAGTCAAGCAATTCATTAGCTAATCAAAAACACAACAGATTGTTTTGACACGGGTGGCCTTGAGCTAATTGTGTAGATTGGGGGCTTTTAGGGGGGCTGCTTTCATGACGGCAGCGATGGCAACCAGGAGGCTTCTAGAGAGAGGCTATTCATATCCACCGCCCGCTTCTCGCCACCAACTGTAGCCATGGAGACAGCTTTTGCGAACACTGGAAAAAATGAGGAATTGGTGTTGGGGAGAGCAGAGAGGTGTGAAGGAACTTGAGGCTGTGGTTAGGGGGGAAATCTGACACCTTAAGGTTGATGTGACAACAAAGATTAAGGAAAAAAAAAAAAACCCAGAAGAGACAACACAGCCACCTGATGCCAGCGAGAGCATATAATTTCACCTACCTTTTAATACCTGTAAAACATTTACTTTCTTTTTGCCAGAAAGAGTCTGTTACAAACAGGTGTGGGCTGGTTTCTGGTTTCAAGGCATTCCATGGTTTAAAAAAATTTATGCTTTTAAAAACACTAAAATATTCTTCAAGTTTAGACTTCATCCACTGAGATGCAAAGTAATTATATAGGCACAGTATCTATAGTAACATGTCCTGCTTCCCACCTGTTGCTGTGAGCTGCCAGTCTGTTGTCTATATGGACTGAATGATGGCAAAACCCAAAAAAGGTGTAGCTGAAGCAGAGAAGCAATGTCAGTGCACACATACTTCAAAGACGTAACAGGACTTGATGTTCCACTAAATCCCCTCATTTCCTCATATGTAGACCCATGTTTATCAAAACGCCCACATGCATGGCAAGGTAGGGAACTGTGACAAAAGCTCAAGGTCTTTTTTTGAAAACCAAGTTGGTAAGAAGCTAAAAGAGCTATTGTGTATTCTGGTAAAATAACAGCCTACTGCAGGCTCACTACTCGAAGCAGATAGCCTGGCTAAGTAACAGGCTAACATTAGATTGTCAATGTTCCAGTATTACTTTTAGAGAACAGAGGGGCAGAAAATAATTTAGTATATTTACTTTATCACTACTTCTAAATTTAAATTGTATTCTTTATTTTTGTTTGTCTTCCATTAACATATACATATTTTTTAAAGACCTTGCGCCGACTTTAAATTTAATCATAGAATTTAATACATAAGGTTTCATTTGGATTACAACCTTGATCTTAAAGATGTCCATAGCAAATTATGACCCAAAGTTAGAAATATAACGATTATAATGTAAAACTGATTTAAGCGAAGACTCTGAACAAACTTACCTTTGCTTTCTCACTTTTTTAACACTGTAAACGTACACTGAAGAAGCTAAAAAACTGTTAGCTGGTAAACACTGTTTCACATCATGTTTTAATATTGATTGCATTAAGCTGTATTATTTCTGTTTATGGTCATCATACTGTCTGAATCTCACGCCTCGTCAGAGTATTTCACTCACAGAAACAGCCAGTAACAGGCCACAAACCCTAAAAGTCGTTGATGGAGCCGTGAATGAGATTAAATGCTTTTGCAGCAAGAAAAACAAGTATTTAGTTTTGTCAATAACATGGTGTCTGATATCGCAGAGAAAATATTGATGATCACAGATCAGCATCCAGCAGTGAAAAACCTCATCATACACACAGGATCTCTTAATGTTATGAAGCAACAAAAACGAAAATCTTTTCATTTGCAGAACAAAGGTCAAGGTTTGTATCAAGTTTTTTTTTTCAGTGGACCTTTACCAACAGTTCATTATGGAGATGAGAGATTCAGAAGACTGCTGATGCTTAAGAAACAAATGGCTTAAAGATAGATGTGCTGCCAAATCAGTGTACTTTATCAACAACTTCAATGGCTTGTGGTAACGCAGGCATTTATTAAGCTTTTTGTCTTAGGAGTACAACTCCTTACTTCCAACATTTTTATTCTGTGAATCACACACCAGCTGCCTATCCCACGAACACGAGACAACAAGAAAGTCCACAACAACTGATAGGATGGCGTTATGAAGGACAACCGCGGCCTACTGTGATGGAGAATGAACCATGGAGGAAAGATGACACACAAAGAGACTTCTGCACTACAAAAAGGGAAATCTCCCCAGACTCCAACAGGTCAACAAGTGGACCCCAAACCTTTATCCCCCCAGACCCCACCAACCTCTTCACTCTCTACTGAGCGCAGACTTCCTTCTCCCGGATTTCACTGACCACATGAAAAAGATCAGAATACAACTCACTCCACGCCCAAATCTCACATTTTCTCCATAAAACCCCTATCATCTTCCAACTCCTGACACTAAACCGCATATCAAAGATGATGTGCCTGTTGATATTCAGGACGTTCCAGAAACAAATTGATATATACAGGATCCAAACGGTAAGACTACCAGCAATGATTATGTCCTGGAAAAGCTTGAGCCCCCTAAGGGTTAATGATATAAAATCTCTGTGCTACATGACAGAAAAAACAAAACTATCAGGAGAATATAACTTAAAAACAACATCTTTCTACGGAAATAATGTCACCCACTAAGTCACGTAAACTGGCTCTATTAAACATGCCTACATTGATAGAGTCAACATCACCTTCTTTCCTAATTTACTAAAGTGTAAAAAGATGTTCTTGGCCAAATTTGACTCTTTTGAATATCTGGTAAAGTGTAAAGGGCCCCGCTCCAGCCAGTTGGCCTTTAGTCACCTGAAGAACATTTCCAGGATTGAAGGACTAATCTCCCAGCAGGATCTTGAAAAACTCATCCATACTTTTATTTTTAGTTGAATTGATTACTGCAACAGTGTCTTCACAGATCTGCCTAAAAGGTCGATCAGACAGCTGCAGCTGATCTATAAACACTGCTGCCCGCGTCTTTCCTAAAACTAAGAAAGTAGAGCAGATCACCCCAGTTTTAAAGTCCTTACACTGGCTCCCCGTATCTCAGAGACTAGACTTTAAAATACTTCTGTAAGTTTATAAATCACTGAATGGCTTAGCACCAAAACACATTACAGATTTAGTGTGGTTGTACGACCCTTCCAGACCACTCAGGTCTTCTGGTTCAAGTCTTCTCTGCATCCCCAGAATCAGAACCAAACATGGAGAAGCAGCATTCAGTTCTTCTCCACGTTTTTTGAACAAACTTCCAAAAAACTGTAAAAATGCTGAAACCCTGAATTCAAGGTTAAAAACCCATTTGTTTATAGTTGCTTTTGAGATTTCTATTTAAACTTTTACCTGAAACATTATTTTTTCAGTCTATAGTCCATCTTTCCTTTATTAAGCCACTGCAATGTACTTTTTCATGCGTTTTCTTTACTTATGTTTTCATCACTTGTTGCTGAAATGTGCAAAACACATAAACCTTCCAGGCATTTTAGGTAGGGTGAAAAAGATAAATGAAGCACCAGTTTTTCTTCTTTTTATGAGACCAGAACTCTCTATAGAGGGCAACAAATTTACACAAGCGCCATGTGCACATGACTGGGGCTTTCCTTCCTTAAACAGGTTAGTCAAAACCACATGGGTTCAGCCAGATAAATGACTTTTAGGATGACTGCTGGAATGACTTTAAATCTGATTAGGACATCTGCCTTTCACCAACTGTGTCACCATGGCTTTTTGTTTTGATTCTCCAAGTCTGAATAAAGCAGACTTTTAATGTAGCACATGTACTTTTACTTAACATATTTATTACTTGCATTTCCCCAATCCTTATAGATGTCTCATGTTGGATTAGAGGTAGCCCACCATGTGATTCTTCTGGTATTCATTTTGCACATTCATCATTTTTCAGTTTGTTAGTTTGGCTTGTTTTGTTCCCGACTTAGTCAATAATCTATTAAAGGTCTACTGTAAAGAAAAGTGGTTATGTGGTTAAATGTAATATCTACCAGCTGCAGGTTGCTCATTATGTACTCTAAGGAAATGTGGTAATGTGTCTCAAATAAATATAATCTACCAAGAGAAAACCGCTCAATTATTTTGCTTCAATCGGGGGGGTCAAGGATAGACGGATAAAAAAAAAAGGATGAGAAATATGAATAATCAATAGAAATATGGAGTAAAATAAAAGCCTCAAAGAATTATAGACGATTAAATTAAAACACCATAGTTAGGGCTTGTTTTGATTATTTATCTACATTAACCACCACATTTCTTACCTACATGTAGGTCAGAATGGAGGAATGAATTGGCAAAGGGGTGCATTGACCTGGAGCCTTTAGTAGAAATGGACCTATAAATAAGCTGGAGGCCAGAATCAGACAATCTTACACTTGATGGACCCTGATCGGTGATTGGCTGGATAGAAACCAAAACCTAAAGCTGTGTTTAATGTATAGATACTTTACTTTGACTCAGGGAGAGAGACAGCTCTGTAACCTTGTTTGAAAATATTTGTTCTACTATTAATATTTGTTTATGTTAAGGTGATTTAAAATTTATGTAGAAAGTAAAAAAAAAGGGATTTTGTTGTTAAATATAGTTATTAAAGAGAACATCGAATCAACAAAAACAGGTAAAGCAGGTCAGAGCTTCAAAAAAAACTGGTGATCGTTAATCGGCCAGAAAATCTCTGATCCCTGCGGTTCTACTTTGTACACACACTGAAAATTAACAATATTTGGGACATTAAGTACTGGAAAAGGTCTCCCTTCTCCAAGGGGAGAAGCATTTATTGTTTGTGACTGAGAAGTTTGTAGCTTGGTGAAAACATTTATGCAAGAATGTAAAAACAAAAACAGGTCTCAGAATCATGCCACATTTCTGATGGGACGGGTCAAGAGAAGTACTTGTGTGGGAGTTTGTGACTCCCCGATTCGGTTACCACCGATATCTGATGCAGACATTCTGCATTGTTAGACTTTTTGTTTTTACCCCAATGCAATCAGTGACATCATGAGTTTAAGTGTTTACGCCTGTTTCCTGGGACGGATTAGAAAGCCCTTTACTAAGCTTCACAAACCAGCGTAACATTACTGCTCCTTGTTGATCCAACTTCCGGCTTGCAGGGCCAGGTTTCCCAAAGGAACGACAAGCATCCGGGGAATCCTTAAGAGCACTTTCCACACAACATGAACGCCCGCCCAAAATTGTTTATTTAACGGAGGAAAAATAAAAAATGTTGCTCTGAGATGATTAGAAATAATACTGAGAAAAACAGGGCAAGATGCTATTTTAGTAATGTGGGGACACATGCTGCAAGGTTTGAGAAATTATAATGAAATTTATTTGTACAAGTTTGTAAAGTGGTTTACAGAATTTAGCTGGTATGTTCACTGATTTGTCCAAAAACATCCATGGATATAAAAAAAAAACACGCTTATGGCTTTCTTTTGATGACTACCCTCTAAATTTCCTTCTAGACAGACTGTAAAGGCGTTCACATTCAAGGAGCTTATTCCTTATTACAGATGCATAGTTCATTTAGTTTATTAATGTATTAAATCATTATTTTGTTACAGCGTAAGGCACCTGGCTAAAGTATTTATTTCCCTTGAAACACAGACAAACAGTGTTTGTTACTTGGGATTTCATGTGACTGACACAAAGTAGCATAGTACAGCTGGTTTTTGCCGTAACTGGTGCTGTATCCCTGCAGCACGATGGTGCCACCACCATGTTTCACGATGGAAATGGTGTGTTCAGGATCACGTGCAGTGTTTGGTATTGTTTTGAAGCTATGCCAAGTTATTTTTCAAAGCACAGCCTTCAGCATAGTTGCTGTGTACCCTACATGTCTTGTGGCAAACTGCAAACAAAACTTCTTTAACAATGGCTTACTTCCTTCCAACAGGTTCTCTCACCTGACCTGTGGATCCCTGCATCTCCACCAGAGTTACCATGGACCTCTTTGCTGCTTCTCTGAAAAATGCTCTCCTTGCCAGGTCTGTCAGCTTAAGTGAACAGTCATATCTTGTGGGTTTGCAGTTGTGCCATGTCCTTTGGAATATGCTTGGCATGTTGTTTATTCACTTAACCCTGCTTTAAACTGCGTTAAACACATCTTACTCCCTGACCTGTCTGCTGGTCTTCATGATGCCGTATGTTTTCTAACGTTCCCTAACAAACCTCAGAGGGCTTTACAGAACAGCTGGATTTTTAATGAGGTTAAATTTCACACAAGTGAAGCCTATTTACTAATTAGGCGACTTATGAAAGCAGTTGGTTACACTGGATTTTATTTAGGTGTATCAGAATAAAGAGGGCTGAATGCAGATGCAACTTTTTATTTAGTTTATGCAGTTGCGCTCCTATAGGCTTAGGCTGCTGGAGGACATAATGGTCAGTTTTTACTTTATGTTCTTTCTCAGTTTTTTCTCTTCCTAGAAGCTACATCTGGCCTGGCATTCAGTTTAGCTATGACCGCTTCCTGGAGGGAGGGTTACATGCATGCTTCGTATGAGGGATTGCTGCAAAGTCAGCAAAACTATGCTGGGTTTCCTTAGATAGAAAACGTTTTCACCAATCTGAATAATAATGGGAATCTGAATGTATTGTTTGATAACTGGGATCAATTAGAATGTATGGACTTGACTCGGGCGTGTCTGTGTGATTGGATTGAATTGACATTTTTTGGTAAAGTGCCTTGAGACGACCTTTGTTGTGAATCGGTGTTATATAAATAAACTAAAATGAATTGAATAAATTTTATTTTTTAAAAAGCTGGAAAACCATGTATAACTCTATTGTGGGCCAATCACATAAAACTGAAGTTCATAGTTGTAAGTGGTCAAAATGTGAGAAAGTTCCAGGGGTATTAATACTTTTATAAGGCACTGTACATGGCAGCAGAAGCCTTTAGCTATTCCTTATGTGATGAAACACTTCAGTGTCTCTTTTTGTGCAGTCAAATCGCCCACTGCTTATAGGCATCACTAATTAAACCTGTTCAGAGCCAGCACACTTAACGGCACCGCCGAGCAGGCGACATTTGCATGTAATTTACACAGACACTCAGCTGGTCGCTGTCCTTAAATTGAGCAGTAAGCACGATATGTGTCCACCTTGATTAGTTTTGGTGCCATGCAGTGATGAGGTCAGTACTGACTGAATAAATTCAGTGAACCTGATGCAAATGTTATATTTAAGGCTGAACAGTACCCAGCATGTGACTATTAGTTCTTTTTACTGTTGTGTAATGCTCTAGTCAAAGAATAGTGGCACAAAAACCATTTATAGCTCTCATAGACTGTCACTGCTTTAAGGTGCTTTTCCTCAGATTTAGAGACGTTACAATCAAAATGATCCTGTTCTGGTTGTAAGTCGGAAACTAGTGGGCTACTAGTCGTAGTAGCGGTGACCACTATTAGCAACATGTTGATAAAAGCATACTTTTGACAGGTATATAGAAACACTAAAGACGTATGATCACAAATTCGCGATTGCCCAATACTATGTGAATCTGGTTTAATGCGAAACTGTCTTCAGTGCAAATAGACAAGTTTATGCATGTAGCATTGACTAAAAAAGCAGCAGTGCCTTGGGAAACTTTGAATTTCCCAGATAGCATTTCAACTTTAGTGCATATTCTGTCAAATTTTTTCCAATTTTGTATGAGGACCTGCAATATCCAAGATAAAATCGAATAAGTCATTATAGACAAATCAGTTGCTTGTTAAAGGACAAGGAGCAGACAGAGAACTGCTGAGAACTGCCGGTCAGCTGGCTGAAAGAAACCTAATACAAGTTTTTCTTGTTAATAAAGAGGCAATCGTGAGTTTTTGGAAATAATTCCAATTAACAAAAACACGGAAAGTCATGGTTTGGCATCAAAAAGAGTGTCATGAATCACTATTGTAAAGATAACCCTATTTTGAATTCACAGTTGGCTGTCGACTGCAGGGTTGCTACCTGAGAAGATAACTCAACTAATTAATAAGCTAGTATGAGCTTGATACGCTCCCAGTGGCAAACAGGTAGAATGGCAATAAAATAATAGTATAATATTTTGCATCACCACTACATTTTGCAGATGTAGATTCTATATTTATTTTAGCAGCAGAAGCAGAAGTAACTGATATTTTTCTAATTTAAACAAAAGTAATTAGATTTTTCAGTTAGATTAGATTTTACTTTTCTGCCCTGTGATGGACTGGCGACCTGTCCAGGCTCTTGCCTGTCTCTTGCACAATGACACCTGGAGAAAGGCAGCAGCCTTTACTTCAGAATCGTTCTAAACGTTTTCTACACTAATTCATCAATATTTTTCCATATAGCATTGTGCATATATCTTGAGTCACACCTAAACTTTTTATATGTTGCTTCCAATTACTCTCTTGCATTTTTAATAGCTTTTGAGCAATGCTAGGCAGGTCTTTTAAAAGTCTTTAAAGATTAGCCGCAAAGCATCCTCAGGAACATTGCTTAAGTCACTTATGAATCACTCAGGCAATAAAAAGGCACTTCCACTGAAATACACCCAATAATCCTCGGGATCAACCTCTAAAAAAGATATATAGGAGTAACAGTTGCAGCGTTTGGCATCTGAATGAATAATTTCAGATGTAACAGGAGGGCACAGCTCAACCTTATTCAGGACCGGAACAGAATAAGCACACCATAACCTAATCTAATCACATTAAGGCTACTCACCGATAGAAAAGGACACCAAAGCATGTGAAAACACAGAGTGAGTTTCTATCAGATCCTCAGCCATCTGTGGATGCCGGAAAAAGCTGAAAAGATAAACAAAGGTTCCAATAAGCCAAATAAAAGACATTTATATATAGAGTTATTCGGATTTTCTAGCATAAGGTCTCCCCCTTGTCCAACACACAGTATTCCAGAGGAAGTGCCCCTGTCATTCAGTGCATGCAGGTTGCATAAAATGGATGACGTGAAACACAATTACAATGATTGGTTATACGAAGGTGGGGGGTGGAATCCATAGGTTGAACTTTAGATCATGGAGATGAAACCTTACTCCATCTCTGCCTCCGGTTATCCTGATCCCTGCTGGTCAGACCGTCTTGATCCCGTTATTCAGAAAGTTTGTTGACATATGAGGCTTACAGCCTGCGCCAGAGTAAGCGCCTATCAATGTGTTTTTTTGTGTGCCTTGCATTCATGAAATTTCTTCTGCACCACGTCAGTCTCTCCAAGTGGAATAACGGGAATGTCTGGAGCAGACATTCCTGATTTAGTAAGATGACTGACTACTGAACTACTGCCGGGTTTAAAAGCTACACGAAATACGGTCTTAACTTACCAAAGCACAGCCCAGATCGCCGTGATGAAGCTGTGCACGAATGATGTGGAGATATTTCTCCATTTCCAGGAGTTCCTGCAGGCAGACTCTGGGATGTGAAGCCTACCGATCCCTGCGTTCACCAGCCTGAAAAAGACCACCGAGCTCCCGGTGGTTGCAATCACTGAGCTGAGCTCCATGGCTGAGATGTTGGTAGATGGTCTGTGGGTGATGGTTCAACAGGCCACGGCAGTCCACTGAGAGTAGGTGCGGAGCGAAGGCGTCGGAGCCAACCACAGATCCACAGAGGCCAGACAGACGGACGACAGAGAGAGTTACTTGGAGACCGGAACCGAGGAGATCACGTTAACATGCCGCTTGCTTTCTAATATTTACTGATTACTGGGAATATAAAGCAGAGGACTGAAGATCACACGGTTACGATCCAATAAGGAGAAGACGAGGAGGAGAGGGTGGAATAACAAATGCTTTCCCGCTGATTTGTACTGAAGGCAGGGCGGTGTTCCTCTGAAGAAGCGCTCCCTTGGTCGCAGGTAGAACCTGTCAGCATGAATGTAAGTGTGAAGCCTTGTTGACAGTTGTGAAACCGCTCTTTTGTGAAACCTCCCCCCGCTCAGCTTGTGTAACTTTTTGACATCAACGGAGTCTGAACGGAGGCATCTCCCCGCCCTACTATAAAGGGGCGTGGCTACGAGCGCTTTTCACGTGTTGTGTTGCGTTCACTTACAGTCGGGAAAATAACTCCAGTACACAAGCGGAACCCAGTAACATAAAACATAAATAACCTTTTTGTTGGGTTTTGCTAGTTTCCCTTAAATCTCCACTTGAGATGTACGCTTTAGCGAAATGGCTCTTTGCCCAGGGTGCTACTGTGTAAGAGGGCAGCAAGCCTGTTTGAAATAACAAAAATAAAGAGTTACTTGTCATTCCTGCCCTGAATGGTTTTTCTGTTACTCATGTGCTTCGGCACCAAGCTGTGTTGTGCAGTGTTAGAGAAAATGATTGGTTAAAGATTTGCCTTTTGGGACTAAAGGACTATTTCAATGGGCTGGAGATGACTTCATTTTATATGCAATAGTGAAAAAAGAAAGAAAAAAACATCTGTTCTTGTGAAAGCAGATTATTTTATACTGGGCAAAGGTCTTTGAAGTATATTTTAGGATTTAGACACATTTAGACTGAGTGTATTATTTATGGATGAACCAAACCTCAACTGAATTATTCGCTTGCTCAGAAAAATAAAAATAAAAATACACACAATTTGGATGGAAAGAACTTTCAAAAATATTTTTTCTTCCAGAACTAAAAGCACTGTTTGCATGTGTTTGAAAACTACAGGACCAAAGACCAATCAGTGTTAACAGGGCTGTAGAGCTTTAGGACTGGCTGCAGAATCGTCTACCAAATTGTACTTTTCAGTTATCTGGGGATTCTTTTCAATTCAAATTATGGCTTATAGTTTCTGCTCTGAGAAATTTTGACCTTGAACTTTGAGGAAAATGTGTTCCCACTGCTTCTTATTTGATATCCTTCTCTTTATCAAATGTCAGAATCTGATGTCTGACACCATTTCCTTCACCCTCTAACATGCTCATTAAAATATTGAAATAATAAACTAATTGAAACTTAATCTAATTAGTTTTGGTCTGTGGATTACATTTCCCCAAAATACAATATTTACAGTTTGTATTTGTGGATTATGGTTACAATAACCATTAAAAAACACGGGGGTGTTAGAATGATGGCTCTATAATGAATTCTGCTCTTAAAGTTGATCTTCTGCCGTTTGTTCAGCTTAATGCATTTTGCATTGCAAAGTGTAGCACATTTAAAGTCATAAAGTCAGAATGAAAGGGAAGAAAATGGAAGGATGTAACGAAATTGAAGAAATACAATTTGACCATTGATAAAAGAGATATACAAAGGCAACATAATAAAATCAGACATGACAAATCAATAAATAATAATCTAAAAAAGACTCAAAAGATTCTGAAGGGTTAATCGTAGTAAAAAAAACAGAAATAAAGTAAATAAACTAATAATAATAATAGAGGCAGTCTGATTATCTTAAATGAAGAGTCATTGAGAGGAACCAAAAAACGCTAGAAAACACCATGCTCTCTATGAAGGTGTAAATTATATAGAGCTCTTTAACGCAACCTACCTCATTAGCCCAGGGACCTCCGTGGATTTAAGAGGAAATTAGTTTGTTTCATGTGTGAATGTAAACCACGCAGGACAAACTCTATTGTGTGATTTTATAGCAACAGATCATTATATACCTGCACTGTTTGAGCCTCAGGACGCTCTCCTGTGTGTTCTGGCGCACTTTTCATTCAACAAAACTCCTGCCAGCGGACATTAATGACTGCTGTGATTCTTTGAGATATTGCGACACCTTTTGGCCAAGAAACGTATAGCATTACAACCAGCAGCCACTCAGCACAATACTGTGCTCGTAGGCTCCGAAGAAATGAAAATACTATTACATCGTTTATTTTATTCCTAAAGACAGAGTACAGCTTTGAAAACGTGTAAATTGTCATTTTTTTCTTTTTTTTCCCAATCAACTGAGATGTGTTTATTGCTTCAATAACTTAAATGTGAATTTTAATGTTTCTGCTATTTGAGGCATATACTTTCTAATTACTTTAATGATATTGTTTTAATCTGTTTCTTGTATGCTATTGTACTTTGTGTTTTTTCCTCTGTAAAAGTTCTTTGAATTCGCTTGAATAGAATATATATATATATTCTACTCAGTTCTACATTATATCCTTCAGGTCTGTACTTTATGTCAGCTTGTCTTTTTCTAGGCACATTTATATTCAGTATGCAGAATTACCTTATGCCTGTGTCGTTTATTCTAAATGATATTTATTGTTTGAGTATTAAAATACATGATTTCTTCAGATTGTCTTAATAAGCAAAACAACCATTTTGACTGGTGGATCAGTTGAGCGCTGATCCACCATAAACACAAATTATTAATATAAAGTATTTATTATCATCAAGCATCAAAGACAAACAGAGAAAAGTAGGTTGTAAAGGGAGCAAACTAATCATTCGCGGCGTTTCTGGTTGCCAGCACAGAATCAGCGCATGCGTGTTACAAGCTTTGCAAGACTACAATACAGCGTCAGTCCGCCCTGTCTGTGTCTGCTCCCTACCAGTCACCCGTCGTATGACCATGGATTGCGGAGGGAGGTGTTACTTTAAATCAATTACTATCTGCCAGAGTTTGAGATCTAAGTTTACTGCAAAAACTAGTTATTGATAACATACATATGCTACCGAAATATCATTTTATGAAAGCTCTTGCTGGTTAATACACAGCATGGATGCCCCTATGTTGAGCAGATTCAACAATGCTAAAGGCATTTTTGACCCACTTGCTCAAAATGTAGAGTGATCAGATTTAAATGGATTATTGTATACTTACCAATATATGTTGTAACATTAAGTTTGATGTTTGTTAAACCATTATTCAATTATCTAAAATTAACAAGCAGGCGATTTTGAAGAATTGCCTTTAAATGTTATTTTAAACTGACTATATTGTATTTTTTTGTTTTCAGGAATTGTTTAAACTTTCTTACATCGCAGACTGTGTATGTCATTAGTGTAGAATATTTCTGTCCAGGTTTTACCTATCCATTGAAGTTTTAAGCTGGTCTCAAGCCAATAAAATGCCTGAAAACAGCCTCTTTGAATTTTCACGGAAAAAACGAAAATAATATTATATAGAAATTACAATGGCTTCAATGTAAAAAAAACAGGTTTGAGTTGCATTCTACGGAAAGTTAAGTTTTTAAGATGGAAATGGCCTGGAGCAAAAAATACAACAGCAATAAAGTAGCCTTTAAGATGAGTTTTTGTTTCAGAGAAGTTGTCTTCGGTCTGTCTTTAGTGTAGAATAACTCTGTTCAGGTTTGAGTTGTTTATATATATAATTTTTTTTTAAACCAGAGTATTTTTTAGTATATTTAGGTATTTAGTTAATTTTACACACAAGGAACCATAAAACTTCCTGACACATACAAAAACAATATTTAGGGCAAGAAATATAAACTGACCGTACAAATCAACCATAGCATTTAAACTATCTACAGTTTAACTCTTAGGGCATAATACCCACTCAGGCCAGATTCTGATATAGGTAAACCATCCCATGGTTTACCTCTTCTTTTTTGTAATTGATACAAAATAAATAATTGTGTAGTAAGTTTTTAAGATGGACCCAATCTGACCTCAAGACAAAAAAGAGTCCCATTTGCCTGAGTTTTCAGAAATTGATTGAAATTTAGTTTGAATATAAAATAATCCATAATCCTTATCAAGTCTGAGCACTCAAATTATTGCAGCTACATCTCGATCCAGTCAGTCAAAGGTAGTGAAAACTCCTGATATTCAGTGAAATAGTCCTTTATTGAGGTCCAGAATTTGAAGCTGCACATGATGTTAATCCTAACAACATTTTAAAGTTGGCATCGAACCAACCCATTTTTGGGGCTGCTGTCTTGGAAACGCCCCTTAAAAGGCTTTGCACACCCCGCCTCCTCTGTGCAACGCTGCGTTCGCCGGCGCGTTAATGGTGCGGATCCCGTGCTGTCTGCAGGAGGAGCTCACGGGTTATCCCCGCTGAGAGTCATGCGGCTTGTTCCCTGTTCAATAATAAATGGTTACATAGGCTAGCAGGAAGCCAGGTTGTAGGAGCGGCTGCTGGAGCTCTGACCGCTGTCTGGCGAAGCATTACAGGTGAGCTCAGCTTTAATGCAGGTAAATGTCTGCTACACGCTACAGGTCTATGCTTGCCCTAATTTCTTTTTAGAAATTCGCAGGTTATAATTTTGTTATTTGCCAGGAAACAATTTTACTTTAGTAACACTTTTAAGCCAATTTGTTTGTCAAGCCATCTGATGTAAGAATAATATTTGTTTTACTGTCAGTTTTCAGGTATTAACCGTAACCTTTTTTTAGGATTATAAACTGCTCAAGATTGTATAATTTTTGTTTTGTTTTGTTAGTCATCTAGCATTAACAAAAACGTGTCTTACTGAATTCAATTTGTCTTTTCTGGCTTAAAGGACTATATCTTGTCACTGTATTTAATTAAATAATGAGTTAAAGTAAATCAAATATGTTGAAGCCGGAAACAAGCTCTTTTTGTATATTTACAAAAAGAGTGTGTATAAGGGCCCTCCATAAAGCCTCTATAACTGGAGCCCCTGCTGCAACAATAGGTGTCCAGGAATGAATACACACCAAGGAGTAGGGCAAAGTGGAGAGCAGGATGAGGTGACAGGACTGGTTTGTCAGGAGTCTGATCTGCATGATGGACAGTGAGTAACAACTCGCCACAATTCATTGAAGGGAAAAAGGTCAGATTTTCGACCAACTGTGGCTCAATTGTTCTTCTTTTGCACATTTTATGTTTTTGCAGAATGAAGGAGGTAACCGTGGAGGACCAGAAGGTGCTGTTGGTCCGTACCAACGGTCAGTACAGTGCAGTTGGAAGCAGGTGCTCCCATTATAATGCCCCTCTCATTAAAGGTAAAACATATTATTACAGATTATTTTTAATATTCTTGATCTGCACACACAAAATGTGACCAAATACTGATTAATAAATTCCCAGGAACACTGGTTGGAGAGAGTGTGAGGTGTCCTTTTCATGGTGCCTGCTTCAATGTGAGAACTGGAGACATCGAGGAGTATCCAGGCCTGGACTGTCTACCAACCTACAAGGTAGAACCATTTTAAAAAGCAGCATTGTCCTGCTGCATAACTCGAGGTCGTTTGAACTCAAAGTCACAAACTGAAGACCAGACGTCAGTTCTTGACCTTCAGGGTTTTTCTGTAGCAGAATTTATGGTTCAATCAATTGATGCAAGCCGTCCAGGTCCACAAGCAGCAAAGTAGCCCCAGATCACTACCACCTTGTTTGATTGTCCATGTGATGTACCCTTTTCTAAAATACTGTCAAGTTTACACCAGATGAGATGCGCACCTTCCAGAAAAAGTTCCACTTTTGTCTCGTCAGTCCACAGAATATTTCCCAAGAATCTTTAGTAAGGATCAGCATGATATTTTTTGGTAGATTTGAGATGGGCCAATGTTCTTTTTGGTCAGCAGTGATTTTCTCCTGGGTGGCTAAAAACTGATAGAAATAAGGCCTACATTTCTTTAGATGTTCTGGGTTCTTTTGTGACATCCTGGGCGAATCTTTGATGCACTTTTGAAGTAATTTTGGTAGGCCGTCCCCTTTTGGGAAGGTTCACCACTGTTTAATGTTTTCTCCTTTTGTGGATTATGGCTCTCACTGTGGTTCGCCGCTGTCCCAAAAGCCTCCGGAATGGCTTTCCAACCCTTTCCAGGCAGATTAATTTAAGTGAATTAAGCTGTCCATGCATTTCTTTAGATCAGGACATGATGTGTTGTTTTTGAGATCATTTAGCCTACTTCATGTTGTCCGACAGGTTCAATTTTAAAGTTTTCTTTAAATCTACCAGTCTGGCAGTAATCAGGCCTGGGTTTGGCTTATGAAATTGAATTTAAAAAGTTAATTTCTTTTACACAGGTTGGTTTGTATATGTTTCTTCTCTTGATAAATAAAACCATAATTTGAAAACTGCTTTTTATATTTTCTCAGGTTACCTTTGACTCATAATGAAATTAGTCTAACTATCTGAAGTGTGACGAAAAAGAACAAACTGGGGCAAATGTTTATTCATGGCATTTTAAAGGTATAAAGTCAAATAATATCAAAACTATCTTTTGCTCTGGATGCAAATCAAGAAAACATAAAATTGAATCAGTTGCATAAATACCACTCTATAAGTGTCCATCTACAAAGAAATACACCTATAGTTAACTGAACAGAAATGTTATTTTTCTTGCTGCTTCCTGTCTCTGTAAAAATAGTTCCTCTATTCATGGCAGGTGCTGTGGTGAACATTTTACTTTTAAAAACACAACTCGGCTCTCAAATGCAAATTATTTGTTTGTTTTTTGTTCTTTTTTCTGACAGGTCAAGGTCCAAGATGGCAATGTTTATGTTTCTATTAATAAAAAAGTAAGCCACATAAATGATTTGTGCCTCAAATTTATAAAATGTCCTTTCATTTGCTGTTAAATCATTCATAATTTATCGCCCTCAGTCTATGAAGTTGACCAAGAGGGTGAGGGAGATGTGCACAGTTCAACCTGACGTCAAACACACCATTCTGCTGGTAGGAGGAGGTAAGTGCGGGTAGTAGTAGCTCTTTTTCAGGGTAAACTGTTCCTAAATTAGTGGCCAATATGCAAACGATTGGAAAATGTTTGGAAAGCATCAAATCCAGGGCATAAATTCAGTAAATTTCAGGCCCTGCCTCGCTGGTTTGTGCCGAGACTCTTCGTCAGAACTGCTACCAGGGTCGCATCATCATGGTAACCAAGGACAGCCTGCCTCCGTTTGACAAACCCAAACTGAGCAAAGTGAGAAACCCGATCCAAAAAGGGAAATTTACCTTTAAACTCTCTTTAATTTAAAGTCATCGTCACTTTAAGACTGGTGAAATAACATTTTGGCTTTTTTTCCATTGTTTTCAAGGCGATGAACGTGGAGAGCAGCAGTATCCTCCTGCGGCCACACGACTTCTATCAACAACACGGGATAGAAATGTGGACGAGGAAGGAAGTGAGAGCCAGAACCACCCAGCTACACGTGCGTTTGTTGGATTTACTGTCATACTGGGTTCAGCTGTTCGCATGTTTTCCGTCCTGCAGGTGGTTTGTGTGAACCCAGCTAAGAAATCTGTGAAGATGAGCGATGGCACCTCAGAGCGTTATGATCAGCTCCTCCTCTCAACAGGCTGCAGGTGAGTCTCAGCATCTTCTAAGCAAACTGTCAGTACCCTCTAAATGCACAAAATCAACCCAAATTAAAATGTTTTTATGTCGACAGAGCGTGCCCTCTCAGGTGTCCTGGATCAGATTTAAAGGGGGTGTATCTGCTGCAGAGTTATGAAGATGCCAAAGAGATTCACACATCCTCTCTCGGCCGGAGAGCTGTTGTAATCGGAGCGTCTTTCATAGGTTTTTATTTAGACTTTAATTGTTCGTTTATTGGATCATGATGAATTTGCACACCACTGGATTGTTTTTCAATTGTAAAACAGGTATGGAGGCAGCTTCATACCTGTCGGACAAAGCTGCCAGCGTGGCTCTGGTTGGTCCCACCAAGTACCCGTTTGAGAAGTCTCTGGGGCCGGCAATTGGCAAGATGACCATGGAGGTAAAATAGGAGTAGAAACTCATTTTAACTGATGAGTGCTGTGATTTTTTTTTTTTTTTATCTGATCAGCTTTAGTTTTCTTGTTGTTTTCCCATTGCAAGATGTTGGAGGAAAATAATGTAAAGTTCTTCATGGACAAGAAAGTGACAGAGATCAGAGGGGAGAACGGAAAGGTAACCGTTTCAACTTTGTGTCCTGTTCTCAACACTCTTTCACACTTATTGGCCCCCTTGGTAAAGATGTGTAAAAAAACTTTACAAAATATTTTAGTTTGAGTACAGTCATTAGATAATCCCGTTGTGTTAAATAATTGTTTTTAACAAATGATTTAACAGTCCTTATAAAATAAGTTTTTACTTTGCTTTTTTAATTTAATACGAGTGTCTTAAAAGTGCGAACTGGTAATCAATGACCTCCTGTTTCCCTGGGGTATAAAAATGACATTAAAACAGCCTCCCGTGTCACTTAGTCTCTCTCCAAAATGACAAACATGCTATTTAAGTAAGGTAGATGTGTGTTGATCTTTTCTGTCATTTAACTGCGACAAGAAAACAAATACTAACAAAAATTAGCTCATATCTACAGTATAATAATTAAAGTTTTTCAAACAAGTAGGAGCAATTAAGGCCGGACTGGGGCCCACAATTTTCTTCTCACCACAGAGTGAGGTGGATGGTACGAGAAGTTAAAACATCTCTATTTCCCTTATTTATTCTTCAAAATACATGTAAGTAAATGTCTGCTCAATTTCATATCTTGAGAGGAAGAAATTATTACCACATTTAAAGCAGTGAAAGTGTGACAAGTTTATCTGGTATCAATCCAATGTAAGCAGGGGTGGCAAGGGAGGTGATAAAAACCTGCTTAGCTCACTTTTGGTAATCAGCGACTTCCTGTTTCTCTAAGATATAAATACGATGCAATACGAGCCTATTTCTAATATCCCGTCTTCAAAATGGGAAAGACAAGAGAAGGTGTCATTCAAGTAAGGCATGAAATGGGTACAAGAAAGCATATTCTCAACCTGTCCATATTTACAATCAGACCAAAAATGTAAACATTTAAAGGAAGAACAACAGCAAGGACATCTTGAAAGGTCTGCAGCAAGGTCACCAAGTCTCCATATCGATAATTTATCCTTAGGCTTTTGTACTAGAGGCGTAACGATACACATATTGATGCAGAAGACTATTCGGTACAGGCCTGTCAGGCGTACCGAATGAATGCAGGGTTGTTTTAAAGCTGAACACGTGGAACGACTGCAGCAAGTGAGCCCACGGTTAGAAACACGCGGTCAAGCCAGGCAAACTTAGCTCTCTGTTGAAGATTAGCTTTGTGCATACATGGTGCATTACAGTAAAACAGCAGCACCAGTGCCACTGCAGGCAAAGTAATTGAGGAATGATGAGAAAAAGAGTTGAAAAACCTTTAAAAGCATCTATGTGCAAAACTAAAGAGTGCAATTATACGCTCCGCTGTGCAACAGACACAGAACCAAGCCAAAGCAGAACTTCAAGCTGCTCCCAGCTACCACTAAAGTCTGCAATTAACATGAAGGTTTCTTATTCAGCTTCAGAAAGGTGGATGGAATCAAAGCTTCACGTCAGTGCTTTTCATCAGTGATAAGAAAGATAGCTCTTAATTACTTATTTACTCAACTTGAACGATGACGAGCAGAATTAAAACCTCACTGGTACCGAGAAAAATTGGCTAAAATCCAGTTCCAGCTACCTGTTGCATTCAACCAGCCCCCAAATGCAACGTGAGCCTTTCTGATGGCAGACATACAGACCAGGAGTCTGTCCAGTGGCAGAGGATTTCCCAAAAACAAACAAAACATATTTATTTGTATTTCTATGATTGGAATATACTGAAAACGTACCAAACTGTGACTTTAAAACCGAGGTATGTACTGAACCATAATTTTTCTGTACCTTTACAGCCCTATGTTGTACACATCTTTAGTAGGCATGCCAATGACTGTGGAGGGCGCTGCATTAAGGGATATTTAAGTGTAGTAGATACTACAAGTCCTCAGTACCTCTCTCATAACCTCTGAAATGTATTGTGTGTTTTGTTTTATATTGCCTGTATTTAGGTGAAGGAGGTGGTGCTGAATGACGGTACTGTCCTGGTTGCTGATGTGGTGATTGCAGGAATCGGTAGGGTCTATATTTAGGAAGCACATCAAACCATGTAATTGTTTGGCAGATGACATTCAGTCCTATATGCTAGTTAAACTAAGCAGCACTAATGCACTGACACCCTTATTGAACTGTTTGGCTGAAATTAAAATCTGGTTGACGTCAAATTTTCTAAACCTTAATGAAAGGAAGACTGAGGACATCATGTGTGTAAAATCTAATCTCCCCCATTGCAACCGATGTTCTTGGTTCTTTAATTACTAGCAGTGACTCTGCATGAATCTGGGTGTTATTTTGAACAGTTGTCTTAGTGGACAAATAGATAAGTGCTGTTATTAAGTATCTGTTATTATCTCGCTTTTTGTCATTTGTGTTTTTATCACTTCTCATCTGGACTATTGTTACTCTTTTTACATCAGGCTAGATTAGTGGTTCTGAAACTTATTCCGTTGTGCCCTCCTTTTGAAGAATGAATAAATTTCAGGCCTCCCCATCCTAACAAAACGTAAAGACAATAGGTCAAAAATGTAACTGTTATTAAAAAAAGATAAGAAATTTTGACTATTCTTTAAAAATAACATAAAACGTGCCACCACATATTTTAAAACAGTAATACAAAGTTGTTTGTGTGCAAAGACAAAATATTTTTGGTAACAAAAATGAATCATATAGTTTGTACGAACGAACTTAATAGTATCACAGTAATACTCCCTACAATGAGCCTTTTGACCACACATTTTCAGTACAAGAGCAATAAGGTTCAACCTGTGTAAAGAACAATGACATGTCTCGTCATATTTTCTCTTCTTGGGATTTGCCATTTAATCATTGTCCTCAAATGAGCCGGAGTCCTCCAACATTCACATCAGTTCTGTACGTGCGCTCTATTTCATGGACAAAAAAAAGGTCAGGTTGTCCTTGTGTCAAATCCAGATCTTCAGGCCAAATGTAGTTTTAATTTAAGTTAAAAATGTGGCCTCAATTTTGAGAGAATGTCTGATTACTTCATTCAATTTAATAGATCTTGCCGGTTTTTCATGTATTTAGATTGTTTTATAGTTGAAGTAAAGAACCGCAATTTTTTTTCTCTTTCAGTTCTCAAGAAAAACACAAAGCTTTTCTTACAAAGACATTTTCGTCTATTTCAATCTTATGGAAAATAAAGAGAGAAAAACATTTAATTTGTGACTTAATGGAAAAAAGTGAGCAAAAATTTAAAAAAGGTTAGTTGGACCATTAGATGTACAGGGGTTGGACAATGAAACTGAAACACCTGGTTTTAGACCACAATAATTTATTAAAATGGTGTAGGGCCTCCTTTTGCGGCCAATACAGCGTCAATTCGTCTTGGGAATGACATATACAAGTTCTGCACAGTGGTCAGAGGGATTTTAAGCCATTCTTCTTGCAGGATAGTGGCCAGGTCACTACGTGATACTGGTGGAGGAAAACGTTTCCTGACTCGCTCCTCCAAAACACCCCAAAGTGGCTCAATAATATTTAGACTTGGTGACTGTGCAGGCCATGGGAGATGTTCAACTTTCACTTTCATGTTCATCAAACCAATCTTTCACCAGTCTTGCTGTGTGTATTGGTGCATTGTCATCCTGATACACGGCACCGCCTTCAGGATACAATGTTTGAACCATTGGGTGCACATGGTCCTCAAGAATGGTTCGGTAGTCCTTGGCAGTGACGCGCCCATCTAGCACAAGTATTGGGCCAAGGGAATGCCATGATATGGCAGCCCAAACCATCACTGATCCACCCCCATGCTTCACTCTGGGCATGCAACAGTCTGGGTGGTACGCTTCTTTGGGGCTTCTCCACACCGTAACTCTCCCAGATGTGGGGAAGACAGTAAAGGTGGACTCATCAGAGAACAATACATGTTTCACATTGTCCACAGCCCAAGATTTGCGCTCCTTGCACCATTGAAACCGACGTTTGGCATTGGCATGAGTGACCAAAGGTTTGGCTATAGCAGCCCGGCCGTGTATATTGACCCTGTGGAGCTCCCGACGGACAGTTCTGGTGGAAACAGGAGAGTTGAGGTGCACATTTAATTCTGCCATGGTTTGGGCAGCCGTGGTTTAATGTTTTTTGGATACAATCCGGGTTAGCACCCGAACATCGCTTTCAGACAGCTTCCTCTTGCGTCCACAGTTAATCCTGTTGGATGTGGTTCGTCCTTCTTGGTGGTATGCTGACATTACCCTGGATACCGTGGCTCTTGATACATCACAAAGACTTGCTGTCTTGGTCACAGATGCGCCAGCAAGACGTGCACCAACAATTTGCCCTCTTTTGAACTCTGGTATGTCACCCATAATGTTGTGTGCATTTCAATATTTTGAGCAAAACTGTGCTCTTACCCTGCTAATTGAACCTTCACACTCTGCTCTTACTGGTGCAATGTGCAATCAATGAAGACTGGCTACCAGGCTGGTCCAATTTAGCCATGAAACCTCCCACACTAAAATGACAGGTGTTTCAGTTTCATTGTCCAACCCCTGTATATATTGGATATGAACACACAAGAAATTTGCTAAAACTAGCATTTGTTATCTTTATCTTTAACCACAGTGCTCGGTTCTTAATCATGTTTGGCCAAGGTTATTAAGAGCTTTTGTAAAGGGGCTAAACAGCCACCTGCAGCTCCACAGCCACTGGTTCCCTGCGGTTTGTTAGCCCAGTGAAAGTTGTTTTCCTTCAGCAAATATTTATTTGTGAAGAAATTAATTTGACATCTTTTTCCTTTTGTTTTTTAGGTGCAATTCCCAATTCAGACTTCCTAGCAGGAAGTGATGTGGCAGTGGATTCAAGAAAAGCGGTTATTGTTGACAAGGTACCATCCAAAACAAAGGAGAGTATCTGACAAACTCTTATCTCTTTCATGGAAATGCAGAAACACTTTTGTTACTGCTTTTATTGACAATAATTTAAAAAATACATTGAAAATCAAAACCTCCCCCAAATCTAGCCACCAAAAGAGTTAATTTATAGAGGAACTGTTATGTGATTCAGGTTCACAGAAACATTATTTTCCAGTCAGTGTTGAGCTGGATGTCTCTTTGGGATGCAATGGTTTAGGCAAATCATTCACATGTACAAAAACATTATATTAATAACATTATTATCACATTCTGTTAAGCAGGACAGTGACAGACAGTTTAATATTTATTGCTTAAGCAATGGATCTAATTATAGTGCAGAAGGCTAGCTCTGAGTTGACGGTCTGAAAACATGTCAGCAAAGGACCTCAGGTGTTGTGAAACTTGTCACTTTGATTCTGGATTTAACGATAAATCTTTCCAAGGCTGAGACGAGACATGATGTCTGAAAGCCAATCTGAATGTAAGCGGGAGGCAGCAGTTTTCCGTCTCAGTGACACGGCATGTTGCACCAAAGGGGCAAAGGGAAAACTTTAGAGCTCCATATTTATGACAGACTGACTTTTAAAATATTCTACCTGATATGAAAGCAGTGCGGTTTTTATTTTCATTTTTAAAAGGTAATCTGACTGTGGTGAAGGTGAGACATTTGCATTGGATTCATTATCTGTTACATCTGTTCTCCCAGTTCATGAGGACCAATGTAGCAGACATTTTCGGTGCTGGAGACGTTACCTCCTTCCCTCTGAGCATTCGCGGGGACCAGAGGGTCAATATCGGTCACTGGCAGATGTCCCACGCTCACGGTTAGAAGCTTCAAGATTTAAAAAAAATATATACTTTTCTTTCACCTTTTTGAGCTATGTTTTTATGACACACATTTTACTCTGTTATAAACCTTAACTTGGTTTCTAACACCAGGAAGAGTAGCAGCTCTGAACATGCTGAATAAACCAACCCCGATCGAGTCAGTTCCTTTCTTTTGGTCCATGTTTGCTGGAAAGAGCATCAGATATGCAGGTTGAATATTCAATATGAAGTCTCCTTTTTTTAGTTCATGCTTTTGTTACTAATTTTTTTTTTTCATAACAAAATATTTTTTTTAAAACTGCTACTTTTTTGATTCAAAGTTGAATCCTCCTTTCACTTTCATCCCTCTCTTTAGGTTATGGTGAGGGCTACACAGAAATCATATTTAAAGGCAAAGTGGAAGAGCGGAAATTTCTGGCCTTATACATAAAGTGAGCAGTTTTGGAATGACTGTTTGTACAGCTGGGGATAAATTTGCACTGGTCCTGTTAAAATGCCTCCTGTTTGTGTTGCAAACAGGGATGAGGTGGTGGTAGCTGCGGCCAGCCTGATGTTTGATCCTGCCGTGGCTCATGTAGCAGAGCTGATGGCTAAAGGCACCGTCATAACAAAGGCTCAGGCTCAGTAAGTCAAACTAGAACGCATGCAAAATGGTAAATACGGTGCCATCCTCAAAGATGTCTTTAAATAAATTCATCTTTTATTGCAGAGGTATAGTTTCAAATGAAAAAACTCAACCTTTGAGTCAATTTATTCAGTGGGGAAAAATTAATATTCATCTCTGATTGTTTCTTAGTAAATCAACAATGCAACAATTAGCACCAACACAGTACAATTAATGTATAAAGTAAATACAATGGAAGCATCTTTTTAATTTTAAGCTGCCCAGAGTGTCTTCTAACCTTTAAGCAGTAATCCCCAAACTGTATGAATGTGTTATAAGTATATAAATAAAACATGACCAGGAAGATAATTTTATTTAACCACTTTTCAAATTGTGAAAGACAGTTGTGGAGGGCGCTGAACATGATGAGGATGTCCTGTATTTCACTTTGACTGCACAACTCTGTCTGTCTGTCTGTATCTGCTTTTAATCCATTTATTAAACTTGGCTAAATAAAGCAAATGTTTGCAAAGAAAGAGTGACCCAAATCCCGTTTCTGTTACTACGAATAGAATGAATAACTGAATAACTTAAGGCAAATGCTGAAGCCCCGGATATTTTCTGAATAGCCCCGGACTTCTTGAGAGAAGAAATTTAGAAGTATTAAAAAGATGCAGCCGCAAAATTGTATTGAACTTCACATTTTCATTAAAAAAAAAATCAGATTTTTTTCAGTTGTGTTCCATATAATCACCTCCCACTCCACCTGTTCTGACATTGAGTTAAAAGGAGAAGACAAAAAAACTAATACTAATTCTAATACTAATTATAATAACACAGGCAGAGATGGACTCCATTCTGGAGAAGTCCAAAACGGCAGTTCACTCCTGGGCCGTCAACCTGCCTCGTTCATTACCAAAAATGTTACACTGAGTGCGTCAAACAGGGCTCATTTCAGAGCAACCGCGGAGCTACTCGGAGAGTGGGAGCCTGGTGGGTGTGTTCAGGAACAGGTGGAAGCAGAGCAGTATAACCCAGACGAAGATAGCGGTAAAACCTGAATGCTGACTCAGAATGGACTAATTGTAAGTTAAAGCTAATCATTGATTCACCCAGCAAGACATGAGGTGGAAGTTCACTAATGAGCATCTTCAGAGTCATGATGAGGGACTTTCACCTGAGCTGCGGGTGAAGTTAAATGATGTGGCTGTGATAGAAAACAGTAGCAACCTTCTCTGTGAGCTTCCAGCCGGATTTGCATCATAATGTGAAAATATCTGGTCTTTTACTTCAGTCAAACTAAAAGATTTAATCTCAACGTAGCTGAACACATTAAAAGTCCTTCAGATCAACACATTGAATCTCATGGCTGCAGCCAGTCTTATAGTGTAGCTCTACATGTAGACAGAAAAAAGTGTTGCTCAATAAACCACGAAAATATCTCCTGGTGCCAGTAAGATGTAGTAGAAAGAGCAAAAGTAAAGATGCAGTATAATTAAGAAATATATCATAGTTAATTACAGGTGGACCATTGATTAGTTAACTATTATATTTTTCTGAATTACACATGTAATATTATATAAACTAAACTAATTAAAGAAGGATACGGTTTTACTGAAGATGAGACATACATACCATATGTATACAGTTAATAATAACTGTAATATTAGTACTGATAAGGTCCAGGATGAGGCTCTATGCTATATTTTAAACACCACAACTTAACATCCTTTCCTCTCAAAGTGTTTAATAGTAAGAACTGCACTAATGTCTCACATGCAGAACAAAAGACTGTGTTGAAAAATGTTTCATTTATTATTTTTGGCAGGCCAAATTTCTTCAGAAGTGGAATGAAGGGCTGAAAATATGGTGGTAAAAGAGAACAGGTTCATAAAAGAAGGAACCGTTTTAATAAAATGTTTCAAAAGCTCTTGGCATAATTAAAATAAATAAATGTGTTTTAGGATTTTACCATTTGACTAAGATTTAAGAAAATCAACTTTATACCAGTTTCCTTTTTTGAAATGTAAGAATAAAGACAATAGAGCCTTAGGAGTAGAGGTAATTTATGTAGATGACAAAAGAAGCACATTTATATGGCCCATCTCTGAGTTTGAGGAAAAGTTTTGTCAGCAAAAATTCAGATGAAGTTTTTTTCTAAATACCTCAAAATGTGTCATTATCTGCTTCAGCAAAATGGTTTTTCGTCAGTCCTAAACTCTGTTTCCTTCATTCAGCTTCTAACAAAAATAAAAACCAAGTTAAATTATTGTAAACCTTTTTTGTTTGATTCACAATAACTTACATTCAGTCTAAAACTAGTCGAGACAGAGAACTGGTACAATATGTCCTATGTTATTTTAACTTTAAATTACTTATAAACTGTCTCATGGAAATTTAAGTATTTTGGGGTTTGGCTAAAGCCCCCCAATGTTTTGAGGCCCTAATTTTTGGCCCTCAAGTATTTTTGACTTGATGATTTTGGTCCATGTTACAAGAGGTTTGGACACGACTAGCCTTAACAGTCGATGTTTGAGAAAACATAAAGCAAATATTTAATAGGTTTTAAAAGAGAAGAAGATAGATAAAATTTGTTCTGGATCTTGTTAAGTCTTAATGGCAATAACTTTATTTTTGATGACTTTGAACAGTTTAAAGTCTGCATGAAGATGAAATGAATAATCTAGTTACTGACAGTAAAGTTCTCTATAATAACTAAGTTGCTGATCTTTGCAGAGCTGAAGACCTGAGCTGGCTGCAGATGTAGCCGGGTATCGTCAGAAGCAGGAACTTCCCTGCGATCAATTGATGTTGTCTCCATCTTCATGTTTTCTGTCATCCTCTACAGTGCCTACTTTAATTGGTCCATTAATTGCCTTAGGCGTCGCAGTCAACTAATCTTTTCTTACTTAAAGATGCTGTTACCATAGCAGCCTCATAAAGCTTCATTCCCGTAATCGTCTGTTTGTTTCACTGTTGAATTGTTTGTGCTATGTCTGACATGTTCACCGTGTAATAGGCTTTGACCAATTAAGTGCAATAAAATTGGTTTCAGTTTAACAGAGTGTTAAGAGTTCCTGCTGAACGCATCAGAGACTCATGAAGGTGCTTTTAGTGTGATTCTAACAAAATCAACGCTGCTTGGTTAATCTGCGTGTGTTGTAGAAAAATAAATAGGACAGTAAACTGTCTTTTTATTTTTACATTTAAGTCTGTGGTGCTGATTATCTTTTAAAAATCGGAAACCATCATAATGTTAGGCATCTTCCATACTGTTTGTTATCCCATCAGAACATGCATACAGGGTCCTACTTCAACAAGTTGCAACAAAACTCATAAATATAATTAAAATACTGTTTAAAGATCTGCACAAAAGCATTATAGGACGTTTTTTTCTGGAGACTTGGTGAAGCCAAAGTGCTGCTCCTACCGCTCTCTATCTGCAAGCTTTGGAGATGTCTTTATGTCTGTTAGCATGTGTGTCCATGTGAGATTATGCTACTGCAATAAAGAATATTTGTGGACCTTTTACCCATTATGGTGCCTCAATACTTGTGGAGGGTGCTATATAAATCTCTCAGGTTCATGTGTGAAGAGCTAACATGTCTTATGTGTTTTAAAATCAAATTAAAAAACTAAAGTGATGCACTTTGTGTTCTGCTTCTAATAAAAAGCCTGTCTAATAGATACCGAATCTGTTTATTTCTCCTCAAACTATTGTTCATATAACAGATTTCTCACCCTGTACACCATTTTCTTGGTTTGTGAGCTCATTTGTCAGACATTTACATACTCTTTTGTATGTTGAAGAATTAATATGCAAGAAATGCCAATAATTTTTAAGAGCAAGAGCTTGATGCAAAAGTTTAAATTTATTGTGGATTCTTTCTAATCCACACAGGCACAAAACAACAGAAGCTTAAATGTATACAGAAACCCACACTAACACTTTGTCAAAGTGGAGAACTGTGGTTCAGTGGGTGGAAGAGTTATCCTGCACTTAGAAAGTTGTGTGTTCGATTCCAGCCACATGGAGAAGGCTAGTGAAAAAAATATTTATGGCCAGAGGAGATACAGACTGAGGTGTTTAGTTACAGTAATAATAAGTATGTTTGGATTTGTCCAGGTGAGGTTTTCAAATCTAAGAACAGCAAACCTTGTCAAGTATGGTGGTGGTAGCATCATGCTGAGGGTCTGTCTCGTTGCCAGTAATACTCATGCCTTGCACAAAGTGATTGGAATTATGAAGACAAGTTCAACACGGACATAATTAGGTGTTTTAAATCCAGATAATGGTCCTAAACCAACATCAAAACAGGTTGTTGAACGGAGAGTGGGCTGACAATAACCCTCGTTTGCCCCCATTCTTCACATTATTGACAACGTGTGGACCATCCATAGAAGCCAGGTCCATAATAAAAAAAATAAAAAAATAAATTTTATATAAAATACCAATTCCAATTAGAAGAGAGCTCAACTATGCTGCTAGAAATACACCAAAAGCTCATTGAAGGGTACTAAAGATGTGTGATTCCTCTGCAACTTGCCAATGAAGATAAATCAAATATTAGCATGAATATGTGTATTTGAGCCTGTATATGTATTAATCTGACCCTGTGTGGATTAGAGAAAATCAGCAATAAATTCCAACCTATACACCCCAGTTTTGCATTAGAGTTGTGCAACATTAAAAAACAAAACTTAACATTCAAATTGCCCTTGAGTATTAGAATGCCTTTATTTTCTTCATAGCTGTCAGATGAGATTTTCTCTCTTCTATAGTACTCTGATCACTCACTACTCCAAAAAACATTTTGTAAATGTAATCATTTCAGTTAGTCTTCCCCATCTTTACTACGTATTAAGGAGACGTTTTGCGTGCATTTAGCAAACCCACATCCAACTAAATTGAATTCTTTCATTCATTCCTTCACAGACATTAGTAGTTATAGACACAAATGAAATTACATGTACATTATGAATTAAACATAGGAAAAAAAATACACGTTTGTGCAGTATTTTCATTTCAGATGATTTCAGCTGGTTGTTCTGTTTATCTGGATGTTTTGGAGCACTGCTTCACAGAGGACCCCCATCTGTCAGCCAACAGGAATGGGTTGAGGTGGCAGTACTGCAAAGAATAAATAACTGTGGTCACATCATAAAGTAGTCCATAGCTATCAGAATAATAACAGCACACATGTGAAAGTCAAATTACCCGATAATTAAAGTCTAAAAAAATAGAATGTCAGACACACTACTGTAAAAAAAAGCTTTTTTCATCTGTTTGTTTCTGTTTTTTTGCTTTATTGTCACATATGTTTTTAAATCATGAAACACATTTTATTATAAGAACAAAATACAGAATTCTGAGTGAATACAGAATGTGGTTTTGAAAATATGGGAAAAATCTATCCAAACTTCTGGCCGTATGAGAAAAAATAATCCTCACTGTTATTAAATCATGAATTAGCAACATTAACAACATTTTCTGTAAAGCTGAGTTCCAGCTATAAGCCACACCCAGGCCTTATTACTCCTGGACCAAGAACCTCTCTGACAATATGAAGTAGGTGAAAAGATCTCAAAGCAAACATATTATTGCCTAATTTAAACAAACTCAAGAACATTTAAGAAAAAAAGACACAAAGGAATAGACTGGTTAGAACCACTTCTACCAGTAAACCCTGAAGAAGAATGTCCAGCCATCAATTCAAGACCTTCAGCTGAACCCCACTTGGATTATGCAGCAGGAAAATGATCCGAAGCATACCAGCAAGGATGTCTCAAAAGAAAGAAGGTTCAGAAATGGTCCAGTCAAAGCAGGACAATGGTCCAAAGCATACCAGCAAGTCCACCTCTGAATGTCTTAAAAAAATGACATTTTTTGGTATGGTCTTGTTAAAGTCAGCACTTAAATCCAACTGATATGCTGCAGCATGACCTCAGACAGACTGTTGATGGATCAAATCCCTGCTACGGCGACCTTTTCTGCACACCCTTTACCCACTCTTTCCACCATTTCCTGTCTGCTTACTATCAAAAATGATAAAATAAACGCCACTAGTGCCGCAAAAAACATTTAAAAAGACTGTTGATGCTTGAAAAGTCTCCTATGTGAATACATTAAAACAATTTTGCAAAGAACAGTGGGACAGAATTCCATAGCAAACCTGTTGAGTTGCCATATAACAGATAGGTCACATAATTAAACTATACACTTATACAAAAACCTGTAAAATATATGTTTTCTTGATGCAGTGTGAAGCTGACATTACAGATTTAAAGCATTTAATCAAAGCAAACTCATAAGCTACCTGTGGTGTTGACTCGGAATAAGACTTGTGTTTATCCAACATTCTGACTGTGAAATCTGAGGAGAATCTGGAAAACTGGAGGATCGCTGCCATCTCTGCATCCACCTCCACCTCCACATCTTTCTGCACAGGAAAAAAGCAAAAAACAAAACAAATCTTGGTTATTGATGTAGAGTTGAATGCGGATTTTTGCTTTATCAGAGTCATATTCTGTTAATAAATGTCCCTGAGTAAATATCGATAAGAAAGCATTTGTTCAATTGGCCTCCTCACCTTGAAACAGTTCGAGGAATCAAAGTCCAGCTGATCTGGAAACTCGGGAATGGTTCCCTTATAACTCACAGCAGCGCCTGACATCCCTGGTTGTTGAGGCAACTTGAAGAGCCTGTAGGTGCCTGAAGCATACCTGATGCCACCTGGAAAACAAAAGGCTTAGGATGAGTTGTGGAGTCAACTCTTATATATGGTGTTACCTGGAGCTACCTTTTACAACCTGCTTTTGCTTTGAGTTGGATGTTGTGGACCTCGATATGGCTTGCTGAAACCAGACGTGGAGTGCTGAAGCCCACACTGTGGGCCAGGAAGATGAGATCTTCCCAGAACAGAGAGCCACCCATTCCCTCACCTGCAACAACAAATAAAAGGGGATTCTAACCAGGGGAGATTTGTATACGAGGCTTCCCTTTGGTTCCAATAAAGTGTTGTAATGTTACCCCACAGGACTGGATCCTGCTTAATGTGATCTGGAATGATACTGCTGGCATACATGTCACTGAAGTACAGCTCTCCTCCATCCTATTTAAAATGATGAAGAGTTAAAAACACAAAACAGTGTGAAGTTTTACACATCACTGCAGTAACTCCTCAAACTAACCTTCAGAACATCGTAGGCTTGTTGCAGCACAGATTTTTTATCAGGACAAAGACAGATCACACAGTTGGAACTGAAAAAGAGAGATCATGCTGCTTTATCAATCAGATCCCTTTAACTGGCTAAAGGATAACAGCTAAACTCTTAACCCACATCAGAACATCCATGGAGTCTCTCTGTATCCCTGCTTCACAGAGCTTTTCCATGTATCCCTGGATAAATGTGACATTGGGCTCCTTATGGCCGAACTTCCTCTGATGGTACTCGACAAACTGGCGAGATGCTGTAATCTACAGAAGCATGACTGAATCAGCAGCAGAAGAAGGCACAGGGATGAGGTGCGATGTGCTCACGTGTGTGTATCTTACCAGCTGCTCCGTCATATCAATGCCTGTCACGTGTCCACTCGGTCCAACAAGTTTACTGAAGGCAAAACAGTCCCGTCCTGATCCGCTGCCGAGGTCCAGGACTCTGCAGCCCTCAAGCTTCGCTGGAACCGGAATGCCGCACCCGAAGAATCTGGAAAAGTGTATTACTAATAGAAGCCCATTGCCTTGAACTTTTCCACATTATTCCCTCCAAAACCCAAAACTTCAATGTATTTTATATCGGCTTATATGTGATAGGCCAACACAAAGTAGTGCATAAAGGGAAAGTGGAATTAAAAGGATGGTTTTCAAACTTTTCACACAAATCAAAAATCTGAAAAGTCTGTTGTACGTTTTTATTCAGCCTCCTTGAGTCAATACTTTGTAGAACCGCCTGTTGCTGCAATTACAGCTGCAAGTTCTTTAGGGAATGTCTCTACACCTACAGACTAAAATGTTTCCCATTCCCAATGTGTGAATAGCTCAAGGTCAGTCAGATTGGATAGAAAGCGAACATCAGTTTTTAAGTCTTGCCACAGATTCTCAACAGAATTTAGGTCTGGACTTTTTTTTACTAACTGGGTGACTTATGAAGACAATTGGCTGCTTTGGATTTTTGCTTACATAAAAATGCATGCCACACTTTTCATCATGTGTCTTCTACTTTACAAATATGTACTACTTTGTTTTAGGTTTATTGCGTAAATCTCCCCAAGATTAGTCAAAGCCTGTGTTTGTGACGTGACAAAACATGAACAGGGGCGTGATAAATGCAAGGCACAGTATATTATATTTTAGAAAAAGTAAACAGGATGTAGGTAAACTCCTGGTACATACAAATATTCAACTATATGGTTCAGGGAAATAAACAATGAGCAAGCTATACAATACACCTGAAGGCCTAATCTTGATACAGAATATTCCCATAAAAAAACATTTATATGTAATTATCTGCAGTTTGTAGGCAAGATTCTGGTTTTGTTGTCACCATTTGGATTTAGGCAGAGGTACCTTTTGATGACTTCAGGGTGAACCAGACTCAGCGCCTCTGTTACACTGCTTGGCAGCGGACTGCGGGGCAAACTGCAGGAAGTAGCGCTGGTTTGCAAGTCACTGGAGGACTCCAGGCGACTGCCATAGTACCTCTGAATGGGTGAAAGTTTGCTTTAAACATACTATTGCTTGTAATCTATACGTAAGTGAAGGTAAAGTTACATTAAAGTTACAGATATGCATAATTATTTAATGTCGGAGTTTTATTTTTTTTATGTCTTAAACTTTGTCTGGAGGCACAACGTTAATTTGATCTCAAGGTAAAACCTTAAAACAGCAACAACCACAAAAACGCTTCCGAGCAATAAGAATCAAACGGTAACAAGCAGCAGGTATTATGTAATATCTGGCAAAACTTTTGTAAAACTTTTCCATGAAATAAGCATAAAGTTTGATCCACAGTGGACGTACCTTCACATTCTCCCGCACTTCGTCACTCTTCGACATTCTGCTTTAAAAACACAATGTCAAACCAGTAGAAAGAAAATCAACATCGGGCAATAAAAAACACCACTGGGGTCAGATCATTTGCGTTTTCCGCGTTAACATTTCAGAATAAAAGCTTCATCATGCACACAACAAAATTAATTTTGAGGATTTGTTCTCGAGGATGTATGAAAGGACTTTTGGTGGTTTTAAAATCTAGATTTCTGTCTTGTCCAGATATCTCTTCAGTTTATTTATATAGCGTCAATTCACAACACATGTCGTCTCAAGGCACTTCACAAAACTCAGGTACATACATTCCAACCAATCCTAATCATTGAAAATATCTTAAATCACAAAATATTGTAAAAACAACTGTAGTGTCTCAAAAAATAGAAAAGTATACAAATGGAAGGGAAAAAAGGAAGTATTTCAAATGTCTTCTTAGGACATAAGGAAGATGACTTTAAAATATCTACCAAATTGGGAGGAAATTTTAAAGAGATGTAGGTTAGTCCTTCCATCAGCCACCCTGTTTGCTAATTTTACATCAATAACCTTACTGTCATTGTGAAGCACACCAAATGTTTGTTTTTCCTGCGACATGTGCGTATGACTTAATAATAACATGAAAGTACTGAGTTAAGAAAGAGTAAATAGATATATAAAAAATAATAATAAAACACAGCTGAATGAAATGTAAAAAAAAAACGTTTAAAATGTCCTGTTCCTCATACACTAGATTTATTGATGAAGCAATAAGTTTGTTTTGCATATAAATAATCCAAATCTTGTAACAGCTACAACGTTCTCATACTACACATACTACACGTTTACTACACACTTTCCTTCCTTTAAAATCATTAAAAATAGTAACATAAGCAGAGTTGAATCAAAACACCTATTTTTGCTATCACAAAAGGATAAAACATTTTAATCACTTTAACAAGGTTGTACTCTTCTGTGACGTATCACGAGTGCCCTCCTCTGTTGGCTGTCTCAGGTTAAAATGTGATTTAACTCGATTTAATCTCCTGCGATATGCCCTCCAAGACCGCAGGGGACAGTAGTGTGCCGGAAATCAAATTGGTATTCACAAAACAGCGCTTCTTTAACGTTTGCGCATCTTTCTTTGCGTAAAGGCCATCTCAGTGTGTTGGCAGAAGCAAACACTTAGGCGTAAGTGTTATATGTGAATCATTCGTAGCCGCGTTAATCGTGGGGTTACCGTCGTGCGTTGGAGCAGCTCGGTACAACGCTGAAGCGGAAAAAAGCACGATACGGTCACACGAGTGGGGAGAGATGTTGTAGAAGCAGTTAATGAGTGGTCAGAGGCTGTTTTTAACGTAAAGAACCGCCCTTGGTGCAAAAGTTTTGAGGTATGTAATCTTTAATATGCTTTTTATTGTTACCTCACATGCAGCCGTTAGCCACTATGCGGACGTTAGCATTAGGCTAGCGTTTACCTTGCACCATGTTGGGCCTGCAGTTAGAAATTTATATAGTGATACTAATTTGCAGCGAGATGGACGTTTAACTATTCATAATTTGCTAACGTTAAATTAAGATGACTTTGTAAACGTTTGCCGGGTGATGTTGCGGTTTTATTTGTGGTTGTTTTACATGGTTTGTGTGTGCGCCGCCTGATGAAGCCGTGTTGAGCTAACTAAGTTAGCAAGGTCCGCTAACAAGAAGCTGCTGTTTTTCGCCTAGGGTTGTTGCTAAACAATGTGTTATTTTTAATTTAAATGTCTAATCTGAAGTGCCTAAACCTAAACCTTGGAGTGTCGGCCTTTACTTTAATTTAGTTTTAGACTCATGCTAATTTAATCGAGGAAAATACAGTCACTTAACAGACACAAAGACTCCTGTAAAACCACTAAAAGGAACCGAGGGGTTTGGGTTTTGGCGAAGTTTTTTCGGTACAAATCATATTATTTGAAATGGTATTTAAAAACTTTGCATAATGTGTGTAATTTCAGAATGACAGCTACAGCATTCAAAAAGCTGAAATTGTAGGGTATTTATGCCTCTCAACTTGCATTCAAATTATAACAAATTGTTTAATTTCAACAACATTTTTTGAAATATCCAGGAGATGTTCAGTAGTTCTTTAATGAATCTAACAGTGACGGCCCAAAACATAAATGACTTACATTGTTTCTGAAAATAAACACTATATTGACTGAAATTGGCTGAAAAATCTAGGCGTCCTGTTTAAGCATGTGTTAAAAAAGATCAAGTCTGGTAAGTTTTGTATTTATTAAGATGAAAAACATGTAACCAACAGATTATTTGGTGGATTAAAAAAACAAACCTATCTTCAGTTAAATCATGTTGTTGTTTTTTTTTTTGTAGAACTAAAGCTTTACAATAAGACTATGTTTCCTATAGGAATTGAAAATAACCCCCAGAACAAATTATGTTAAAAGTAATGTATGTCTGTGTGTTGTAATAATCAAAACCCAATCCTGATGAGTGGTCATTTTTGCTCTCAATCTTTTGTTATGGTCAGTGAGGCAGCATGGCAGCTGCCTTTCCCTACAGAGGAGTCCCTCCGGGGATGCCACCAGGTGTTCCTCCTGGTGTACCTCCAGTTGTTCCCCCAGGTCTTCCACCAGGTGTCCCCCCTGTTGTCCCCCCTCCTGCGCCTGTTCCAGACTACATGTCTGAGGAGAAACTACAGGAAAAAGGTTTTACTTTTGGTTTAAATCAGGACATACTACATCAAAGACAGACTGGTTTCAATTTTGTAAAATTAGCCAAATAATTATTCAAATGTTTGATAATAAATGTTGTTTTCAGCAAGGAAATGGCAGCAGTTGCAGGCCAAACGTTATGCAGAGAAGAGGAAGTTTGGCTTTGTGGATGCTCAGAAGGAAGACATGCCTCCTGAGCACGTCCGCAAGATCATAAGGGACCATGGAGACATGACCAATAGAAAGTTTCGTCACGACAAAAGAGTCTACCTAGGGTAAAACTGAATTGTACTAGTGTTTCTTTTTTGGCTAAGTAACATTCTCTTTTATGTACTAAAGTGGTAATTTTGTAATTGTCTGCATGATTTTGTTTCACAGTTAATTGAAATATTTTTTCCCTCCCCTTGTAAGATAATTAACCACTTGGACTTCAGCTTCTTTAGATCTCATCATGTGTATTTGTTCTTGTTGAGCAGTGCCCTGAAGTACATGCCTCACGCAGTGCTGAAGCTTCTGGAAAACATGCCGATGCCCTGGGAGCAGATCAGAGATGTGCCTGTGCTCTACCACATCACTGGAGCCATTTCCTTTGTGAATGAAATCCCTTGGGTCATAGAGCCTGTCTACATCTCCCAGTGGGGGTGAGAGACTTGGTCATGCTTCTATTTTATGCCGTTTTTATTTGCTCACCTAAAAGTTTGTGCTTGATGCTGTTTGCGTGTCCTTTTTTGTGGATAACTGTCAGTGTTATTTCTTACAAAATCTCAGAACCATGTGGATCATGATGCGTCGTGAGAAGCGTGACAGAAGACACTTCAAAAGGATGCGCTTTCCTCCGTTTGACGATGAGGAGCCGCCACTGGACTACGCTGACAACATCCTGGATGTGGAACCTCTGGAGGCCATTCAGATGGAGCTTGATAATGAGGAAGATTCTTCAGTTGTGGAGTGGCTCTATGAGCACCAGCCCCTCAAAGATAATCCCAAGTGAGTCTAAGGTTATTTAAAATGTAAACGTCAACTGTAACCCGACTTGGTATCATGAACATTTTTTGTTCATCTTTCAGGTTTGTGAATGGCACCACTTACCGTCGCTGGCAGTTCACACTCCCCATGATGTCGACGCTGTATCGTCTGGCCAATCAGCTTCTAACAGATCTGGTGGACTATAATTACTTTTATCTGTTTGACCTGAAGGCGTTCTTCACTTCAAAAGCCTTGAACATGGCCATTCCAGGAGGACCAAAGTTTGAGCCCCTGGTCAGAGACATTAACCTACAGTATGTACCTTCTACTCAGTCTGGACTGTATTGTTTGCTGGGCTGTTGGAGAATTTTGTCAATTGAACAGAAATTGTTATATTATCGTTTGGTTCACCCTAAGCCAGAGGTGGAAATGATTTTCTTTCAAGTTAAACAAATTTTCTAGTTCTGGAAAAGTATAGGAAAAAAATAGTTTCCAGACTTTATTCTTTTGTCTAAAAAATGAAACCAGTCTAAAAAAAAGGGTAATACTATTTGTGTTTAGTTTATCTTACCTTTCAAATTTGTCAATATTTATTAGTGTAGAGTTAGTCAGAAAAGCTACTGACAAACACCAAAAGATTTGTTTTCAAAGTAAAATTCACTGAACCTGTGTAGTTTTAAAACTTGGTCTGATTTAGGTGTCCAACTAATAATGAAGGAATCAGAGATGTGCTCACTGTATATCTGTATATCATGTAGGAGAATTAAGTCCATTTGAAATATTTTCAAGTTTTATTTACTTTAAAGGTGAGCTGATTCCAAGAAATAACTTCCTAAACCAGTGTCCATTACCACACATCTGGATCAAAAGCCAGCCTCAGTTTTTGCATGGTTCATAGAACACGAAACGCAACCAGTGGAAATATTTCTGTGCTGAAATATTGTGGGAAATCTTTTTAAAATTTAAAATGTGCAGGGGCCCCCATCCCTTCACCACAGCTGATTATTGTGTTTGTTTCTGCAGGGATGAAGACTGGAACGAGTTCAACGACATCAACAAAATCATCATCAGGCAGCCTATCAGGACCGAGTACAAGATTGCTTTCCCCTACCTGTACAATAACTTGCCTCACCATGTGCACCTTACTTGGTGAGAACTGAATGGTGGACTCTTTGTTAAAACAAAGACATGTGTGGTTGCATCCCCTATTTCTGTTGAAACGTATATTTTTCTGTGATGCATTTTTTTTTTTTTTTTGTGCGAGCTGGGTTCTTACAGCTGTTTTTCTGCAGGTACCATACACCCAATGTGGTATTTATCAAAACCGAGGACCCGGATCTTCCAGCGTTCTACTTTGATCCGCTGATCAACCCCATATCTCACAGACATTCTGTCAAGGTTTGCCGTTCATTTTTATTTAGCTGCTAATGACACATAAAGCGGTGCCTTATTAAAAGGTCCTCTTACAAAGGCGCACTTGCATTGGCCTGCTTGCATGTGCGTAAGAACAAGAGGAACATTAATACGAATGGTGACTGTTTCTTACACTTGTCTGCAGCTGCAGAGCACTCCTCACCATTCAGATATACCTTCTAATCACAATTTCTCCTTTTCTTGACTATTTTTCTCAAAAACTCTTATTACAATGTTCTTAATTTCCTTTTCTCGATTAGAGCCAGGAGCCTCTCCCTGATGATGATGAGGAGTTTGAACTTCCAGAGTTTGTGGAGCCGTTCCTGAAAGAGACGCCTCTCTACACTGACAACACGGCCAATGGCATCGCTCTGCTTTGGGCCCCGAGACCCTTTAACCTGCGTTCTGGTCGCACAAGGCGCGCCATTGATATCCCCCTGGTCAAAAACTGGTAAGTCAACAACCATCATATTGTAAAAATAAGTGTTTATTCAGCTCTGATATAGATTTTGAGAAACTTAAGAGCGAATTATTCTTCAGGTACCGAGAGCATTGCCCTGCAGGACAGCCGGTGAAAGTGCGCGTGTCGTACCAGAAACTGCTGAAGTACTACGTGCTCAATGCTCTCAAACACAGACCCCCCAAGGCTCAGAAGAAGAGGTGACGATCAGTTGCTATAATTTAGATTTCCTGTTAAAATAAGTCTTGAATTTAAAGCTGTTTAATCGTCATTTGTTATGTTTTCTGTAAAGTTTCTGCCTCTGTTGCCTTTCAGGTATCTGTTCCGCTCCTTCAAGGCAACAAAGTTCTTCCAGTCCACCAAGCTGGACTGGGTGGAGGTCGGCCTGCAGGTCTGCAGACAGGGCTACAACATGCTTAATCTGCTTATTCACCGTAAGAACCTCAACTACCTGCATCTGGACTACAACTTCAACCTAAAGCCTGTCAAAACACTCACAACAAAGGTACACTTCCCAGCACATATGATTCTGTTGGTTAGGTGATGAAATCTGGTGCTAAAAACTTCCTAAATGTGTTGTATTCTCCAATATTGAGCGTAAACTGTAGTATGGTACACGTTTAACCTGCAGGAGAGAAAGAAGTCCAGATTCGGCAACGCCTTCCACCTGTGCAGAGAGGTGCTACGTCTGAGCAAGCTGGTGGTAGACAGCCACGTCCAGTACAGGCTGGGAAATGTGGATGCTTTTCAGGTGTGCCTTTTAAAATGTTCTCCTGTTTGTTCTGTATCAACTACAGGCTTTCTGTTTGTAAACAGCATATATCTACCTTTCTAGATGCACATTTTGAGCTACAGAGAGCACCTGAACTTTTTGCTGACCACCATTGTTACAGTTTAACCCCTTGAAGTACCAGACTGAAGAACAAACTTTCTTTTTTTTGCAGTTGGTCTCCTGATACTCTCAAAGTTTATCTTTAGTCGATCTGTTTTAGCATTAGCTGGCTGTGCTTATTGGACAGAATACAACCCCTCTTTGCTGTATTGCAGTAGAGAAAATGTAGCAGTTTTCTTTCTGCCAGCTGACTGGCAGTGTGCAGCAACAGATGAAGACAGTATAGTGCTCCATTACTCAAGGCTACGTGTAGCCAAAGAAAAGTCAGACCTGCACTTTCTCTGGCAACTTACCAGTAGGACTTTAAGTCATAAACATATTTTTATTTGAACATTACAGTGGTTTGGAAATGGTAACTTTGTAAACCTTTGTTGGGTCCTGATATGAGAAACCGGCCCATGCCCAGTTGGATTTGTCCTTGTGGATCTTTTTACATGGTGACTATGTTTCTGTGTGTGTTGTAGCTGGCCGACGGGCTGCAGTACATCTTTGCTCATGTGGGACAGCTGACGGGCATGTACCGCTACAAGTACAAGCTGATGAGACAAATCCGCATGTGCAAAGACCTGAAACATCTCGTCTACTACCGGTTCAACACTGTGAGTTAACACACAATGTACCTCCACTGTTTCTGAACGCTAGGTGATTTCACCATGCATTTAAAGAATCTCCGATAATGAGAGCTTTTAGACCTCTGACGCTGTCTCATTCATGGTTGATCAGGGGCCTGTGGGCAAGGGACCAGGCTGTGGCTTCTGGGCATCTGGCTGGAGAGTGTGGCTCTTCTTCATGCGGGGCATCACTCCGCTGTTGGAGAGGTGGCTCGGGAATCTGCTGGCCAGGCAGTTTGAAGGTAAGGCATCCTACAGCACTTTGTGTGCTGTTGTGCACATGTTCAGATGCTGTTTATGGGAACATGTTTAAGCAGCACAATTGCTCCGTTGACTTCCTCAACAGGACGTCATTCCAAGGGCGTGGCCAAGACCGTGACCAAACAGCGCGTGGAGTCTCACTTTGACCTGGAGTTGCGTGCTGCAGTGATGCATGACATTCTGGATATGATGCCTGAAGGAATCAAACAGAACAAGGCCAGAACCATCCTTCAGCACCTCAGTGAGTCTTGGAGGTGCTGGAAAGCCAACATCCCTTGGAAGGTCAGTGCTCTATAGAGATCGCCTACAAGGTTATCCCAAGAGATACGAGAATTCTTGGAGCTTCGGTTTATAGGGTGATATAAGGTAGTGTTGGGGGTCATTATTTGACATTAGGAGCTGACTGTGTGAAACAGTATTTTACTGTTTTTAAAAGCTTCTTTTATTAGTGATAATGGACACTAGCATTACTAAACACGCTCTCCATGTGTATTCCCTAGAGGATTCAAGCTGCTCCTTATAACTTAAAGATTTAATTAGATTGGATAGGCTGCCAACATTGTCAAATCCACCGTGTTTCATGGAAGCTCAACAGGATAAGACAGAGCAGCTTTGCCTAACTCCATTCAGCCTCCTAGTATCTCCTCAAGGTTTCTCTCTCCTGTAGCCTGAATGAACCGTGCTCATGCTAAAACACGGTTTCATCTTGCCTTTATTTTAAACACCTCACTGGTACAGAAAATCCCAACTTTGAGTCATTTTCACTCAGTATGAGCATCCACTCTAAAATGCAACCTGGTCGCATGCGGTTTGGTGCGTTCACTGATGAAAAAGATTAGATTTCGAGGTGAAACTTGCCGGTCAAGGTCAATCAAGCTGACAATCATCTGATTCCAATCACCTCCAGGTTTCTCACTCCATCTCTAGTTGTCCTCAATGAATTTCTCAATAGAGTAACTGTGGTACTTTAGCTGCTCGGGGTGTGATAGCACCTCATGTTTGCCTATAAGTTAAATGTTCCTCATAAAAATGAATATTGTCTTAGTTTGAGAAGTTGAGTATTTAAACACCAGTTACCAGCGGCACAAAACTGGTTCAAATTCTAGATTTTTACCTGCTGTAACAATGAATAAAATAGTTTTTTTTCCCCAACCATTAATTAGGTGCCCGGCCTCCCCACTCCCATTGAGAACATGATCCTGCGATACGTGAAGGCTAAAGCTGACTGGTGGACCAACACGGCTCACTACAACAGAGAGAGAATTCGTCGCGGAGCCACTGTGGACAAAACGGTGTGTAAGAAGAACCTGGGCAGGCTGACCCGTCTATACCTGAAAGCCGAGCAGGAAAGACAGCACAACTATCTGAAGGTAATTTTCTCTCTCAGCACGTAGAAACTGTTTCTTCTCACAGCTCAGTCGTGAGGCAAATGAGTTTCCGTTTGACAGTCAGAAAACACGAATATTTATCAAAACCATCCGATTTCACCGTTTTTGAAGTCCTCTTACAAAGGCGCACTTGCATTGGCCAGCTTGTCTGTGCGTAAGAACTGGAGGAACATAAAATTGAATAGTTGATTTTTTTTTGTTTTTCGTTGCTGGCTGCATGAGCAGTTGGCTTCTTCACTGTTCAGACACTTGCTTATAAGATTTATACAAGCTAATGCAAAGAATAGCAAAATGTTTCACTGAGAATTTTCTTTTTCACTAAAATTGATCTTGATTTGTGTTTTCTGCCTCCAGGATGGACCCTACATCACTGCAGAAGAGGCCGTTGCCATTTACACCACCACTGTGCACTGGTTGGAGAGTCGGCGGTTCTCTCCCATACCTTTCCCCCCCCTGTCTTACAAACACGACACCAAGCTGCTGATCCTGGCTCTGGAGAGGCTCAAAGAGGCATACAGGTAAATGCACCTTTTATGACGATCATCAACAGTGTTCTGTGCCGTAGCATTTAATAAATATTCTTTGCATGTTTTTGTGTCCGGTAGCGTGAAGTCTCGTCTGAATCAGAGTCAGAGGGAGGAGCTGGGCCTGATAGAGCAGGCCTATGACAACCCTCATGAGGCCCTTTCCAGGATCAAACGTCACCTGCTCACACAGAGAGCCTTCAAAGAGGTCAGCACCAAGAAATACAGACTTTTATTTTAGCTGCAGCTTAGAGATGTTTCCTCTTCAAGGCAGGGACTTGCAAGCTCAAAACATTGTTTGAAAATTCTTCAAAAAGTTTTAAAATAACCTCGGGTTGGTTTGAGAGACGTGATCATTTTGTCGGTTTCTTTTAAAATATCTTTAAAGTCAGCCCTGATATTTTTCTAGACCAAAGCTTAAAATGTATTAAAGAGTTTTCTTCCCCACCAGGTGTGATTTCTTTATCATACTTTGAGTATTTTCTTCCTTTTGCAGGTTGGTATCGAGTTCATGGACTTGTACAGCCACCTCGTGCCTGTGTACGATGTGGAACCCTTGGAGAAGATCACTGACGCGTACCTGGACCAGTACCTGTGGTACGAGGCAGACAAGAGACGTCTTTTCCCTCCCTGGATCAAACCTGCTGACACTGAGCCTCCACCGCTTCTGGTCTACAAGTGGTGCCAAGGTGATATTCGCACGTCGCTTGTTGATATTGGGAAAACATTTTACCCTATTTGAGCCTTGAATTTCATAATGGCAGGTTTGCTACAGAGTCGAAAGTATGGACCTTGATTTTTAGCATTTTCCAAATTTGGATAATTAATCTAAACGGTTTACATTTCCAAACTTTAATCCATTTTTCAATACCTAAGAAAATAAAAAAGGCCTTTTCAAATTTTTTTTGCCTAAAGGTCTCCTCGGATCATATTTTTAACCCTGACCCGAGGTTCTTACACTGGGTCTAGATTACATGGCCAGTAAAGCGATGTTTATCTGAATCAGAATTGTGATTTCTGGAACATGAAGATGATAAAACTGAACTACATAAATGTTTTCTACTGAAATGTCCATTGAATGTTGTAGAAAATAATAGAAAAATCCATACATTTGAAGATGGAAAAAGTGTAAAAGTTTGAAATATAAAGTTTGTAGAACCCTGTAATAGTTTCTAAATATTTCCTAAAACCTTAAACGTGGTCTTTCTAACATGTCTGATTATTCTTCAGGCATCAACAACTTGCAGGATGTTTGGGAAACATCTGAAGGCGAGTGCAACGTGATGCTAGAGTCTCGCTATGAGAAGATGTACGAGAAGATCGATCTAACCTTGCTCAACAGACTGCTGCGTCTTATTGTGGACCACAACATTGCCGACTACATGACGGCCAAGAACAACGTGGTGATAAACTACAAGGTAATCTCTTTTGTCGATTTTAGGACGTAATTTGCCAGTCCGGTTCTGGGAGACAAATTAAATGCTCTACCTTTCTTGCAGGACATGAACCACACCAACTCTTATGGCATCATCAGGGGACTCCAGTTTGCCTCGTTCATTGTTCAGTACTACGGCCTGGTGATGGACCTGCTGGTGCTCGGTTTGCATCGTGCCAGTGAGATGGCGGGGCCTCCCCAGATGCCCAATGACTTCCTGAGTTTCCAGGACACCACCACCGAGTCGGCCCATCCTATCAGGCTGTACTGCCGGTACATCGACCGCATTCACATCTTCTTCAGGTAGGGTTAAAACAACACGACAGGGTGGTTGTTTTCAGATCGGTTCGCTTTACTCGAAGGCTAAAGAACTTTTAAACAGTATTAACTAAGTTATTGATCGTGCAGATTTTCTGCTGACGAGGCCAGGGACCTGATTCAGCGGTATCTGACGGAGCACCCAGACCCCAACAATGAGAACATCGTGGGATACAACAACAAGAAGTGCTGGCCTCGTGACGCCCGCATGAGGCTGATGAAGCATGATGTCAACCTGTAAGTTTAACCTTAATCAGCCAGATGTTTGGTTTCAATAGACTTAGTAAATGAGTTATTTGAGAGAGCTGTAGAGTTAAAGCCTTCTCTTAATTTCCTCAGTGGGCGAGCAGTGTTCTGGGACATCAAGAATCGTCTGCCGAGGTCTGTGACCACAGTCCAGTGGGAGAACAGCTTTGTGTCCGTCTACAGCAAAGACAACCCCAACCTACTCTTCAACATGTGTGGCTTTGAGTGCCGCATCCTCCCCAAATGCCGCACCAGCTATGAGGAGTTCACTCACAAAGATGGCGTCTGGAACCTGCAGAATGAGGTGGGAAAGAAGCAACTGATTAATTAAACGGTGAAATTTGAAGTCAGAAGTTCAGCAGTACGTGCTTGTCTTCTTCAAATGAGTCTGAAGGTCTTTTGTCTTGTAGGTCACCAAGGAAAGGACAGCACAGTGTTTCCTGCGTGTGGACGATGAATCCATGCAGCGCTTCCACAACAGAGTGCGTCAGATTCTCATGGCTTCTGGATCCACCACTTTCACCAAGGTTGGAAAATGATATTTGCAACCACAAGCTACTGTGGAAACACACCGTTCATTGACAGGCAAGAATCAACTTGATATATATTGTTCTTGCGTTCAGATTGTGAACAAATGGAACACGGCTCTGATCGGTCTGATGACGTACTTCCGTGAAGCTGTAGTCAACACGCAGGAGCTCCTGGACCTTCTAGTAAAATGCGAGAACAAGATCCAGACCCGTATCAAGATCGGGCTGAACTCTAAAATGCCTAGCCGTTTCCCTCCCGTGGTCTTCTACACTCCCAAAGAGTTGGGCGGTCTTGGCATGTTGTCCATGGGTCACGTGCTTATCCCACAGTCTGACCTACGGTAAGGACATGCTGAGCTCTATCAGATGCTTGTTATGCCTGAACAGCTAACTCATTTGGTTGTGTCTTTGTTTGCCAGGTGGTCCAAACAGACAGATGTGGGTATCACCCACTTCAGGTCTGGAATGAGTCATGAAGAAGATCAGCTCATTCCTAACTTGTACCGATACATTCAGCCGTGGGAGAGCGAGTTCATCGACTCTCAGAGAGTCTGGGCCGAGTACGCCCTCAAGAGACAGGAGGCCATTGCCCAGAACAGGTATGCCCTTTAGCAACAAGTTGAACCTATTTTATACAGATCTTACTGTGCCTTGAAAGACTATATACACCCCTCTAATCTTTTTACACAGTCTTTTGTTGCCAATCATTGTAGACTAGCTCTAGCTCAGTCAGATTGGACCATCTAACAGGTTTCCATCTAGTATTACCCTGTATTGAGGGTCTGTCCATCTTCCCATCAACTCTAACCAATGTCCAGGTTCCCTCTGAAGAAAAGCATCACCCCAGCATGATGCTGTTACCACCATGTTTCACACTTGTGCTGCAGTGTTGGTTTTCCAACACCCAGAGCATGTTGCATGTAGCCCAAGAAGTTAAGTTTTGTCTTAATCTGACCAGAGCACTTGTGTTTACTGTGTCCCTCGCGTGGCTTGGGACGATCTGCAAATGGTTTTCCTCTTGTTCTTTCAAACCTGCCACATTTCTGGCATGCAGAGCTAACAGGTGTCCTGTCAGATTCCTCCACCTGAGCTCTTGGTGCTTGAATCTAATTATACAGAGCTCCCTGCTAATAAGGTGACGTCTGACTGGATTTTCTTTCAGGGTATAAAAGTAAAGGGGGCCAAAGACAAATCCCACTGCTTTTTTTTTTTTTTTTGTGAATAAAAATTCCAGTATATATTGTTTTTCTTTCGTTTCAGTTATGGGCTATATGTTGGTCTATGCCATAAAATACATTAAGACTTGTGGTTTAAAAAAAACTTGAAGGACATGAATACTTTCCAAGGCATTGTAAATTAATTTAGCTTTAATTAATTGTGCTACAATATTTATTTGTTTGTTTGTTCAAGGCGTCTCACTCTGGAGGATTTGGAGGACTCCTGGGACAGAGGAATCCCTCGGATCAACACACTTTTCCAGAAGGACAGACACACACTGGCTTATGACAAAGGCTGGAGAGTCAGGACAGACTTCAAACAGTATCAGGTACAGTGGGGCTAATGAGACAACGGAGAAAATGAAGCTAGTTGATAACATGTTTTGCATACTGCAGTTTCCTTTGCCAATTTCTGATGTGATTCCCAGCTGAAGGGCATTAAACTTAGAAATATTAACCTACATAGCTCACTGCGATCATGTTAATGTCTCTCTCCTGATTTCAGGTGCTGAAGCAGAATCCGTTCTGGTGGACCCACCAGAGGCACGACGGTAAGCTGTGGAACCTGAACAACTACCGCACAGACATGATCCAGGCTTTGGGTGGTGTGGAGGGCATCCTGGAGCACACGCTCTTTAAAGGCACTTACTTCCCCACCTGGGAGGGTCTCTTCTGGTACGTAGGGTTTACCACTAAGTATGATAATGGTTCATTTGATGGACCACTCAAACTAAAGCTAATTGGAATAATTTCTCTACTATTTCTGAGGTCATCATGTTTTTTGTCCCCCTGTGACTAAATACTTCAGCTTGTCATTACTGTTATAGCGCCCAGTCCTATGATCAGTTTTTCATTTAAAGTTGTTATTTGCTCCAGGGAAAAGGCCAGCGGCTTTGAAGAGTCGATGAAATGGAAGAAGCTGACAAACGCCCAGAGGTCTGGTCTGAACCAAATCCCGAACCGTCGCTTCACTCTGTGGTGGTCACCCACCATCAACAGGGCCAACGTTAGTACAGATGTTTCTAAATGAACTTGTCTCTTAGCTGTGAATGTCTGCTCTACGTTTTTATTCTGTCTTGTCTCCAGGTCTACGTGGGTTTCCAAGTACAGCTTGACTTGACAGGAATCTTTATGCACGGCAAGATCCCCACGCTGAAGATCTCCCTCATTCAGATCTTCAGGGCTCACTTGTGGCAGAAGATTCATGAGAGCATCGTCATGGATCTCTGTCAGGTGGGTCCCTATCGCTTACAGTATTTTGCCAGTAGTTAAGGAGACTTGTCCACAAAGGAAGTGGCAGAATAAAAAGTCTGACTGTTCCAGAAGATTTAATAAGTTTGTCCTTCTTGGATCTCAGGTGTTTGACCAGGAGCTTGATGCTCTGGAGATCGAAACTGTGCAGAAGGAGACCATCCACCCCAGGAAGTCCTACAAGATGAACTCCTCCTGTGCAGACATCCTCCTGTTTGCGTCATACAAGTGGAACGTGTCGCGCCCATCCCTGCTTGCTGACTCTAAGTAGGTCTTGTGGAGAAAAGGTTTTAAAAATTTGACATAAAATACTGATCTGCATGCAAGTATATCTGACCTGTGACCTTCTGCAGGGATGTGATGGACAGCACCACCACACAGAAATACTGGATTGACATTCAGCTCAGATGGGGCGACTACGACTCTCACGACATTGAGCGCTACGCCAGAGCCAAGTTCCTGGACTACACCACAGACAACATGAGTATCTACCCCTCCCCCACTGGAGTGCTCATTGCTATTGACCTGGCTTACAACCTGCACAGGTGTCCGTTGTTTGATGCATTATGCTAAACCTAGACCTTTTTATGGAATAATTTTCTATATTTCCTGGGATTGGGGGAAAACGGTGTATTTAACCTTGTCTTTCATCTGCTTTTCATTTAGCGCCTATGGTAACTGGTTCCCCGGGAGCAAGCCTCTGATCCAGCAGGCCATGGCCAAGATCATGAAGGCCAACCCGGCTCTGTATGTGCTCCGAGAGCGCATCCGCAAGGGTCTGCAGCTATACTCCTCAGAGCCCACTGAGCCTTACCTGTCCTCTCAGAACTATGGCGAATTGTTCTCCAACCAGATCATCTGGTTTGTGGATGACACAAATGTGTACAGAGTCACTATCCACAAGGTCAGAACTGTTATTGTAAAATACATGTCAGGATGCAGTTTTTACACGTAAATTTACAAAAATGTGTTTGGAATTCTGTCATGTTTGATTTAATTTGTGCCGACAGACTTTTGAAGGAAACTTGACCACAAAGCCCATCAACGGAGCCATTTTCATCTTCAACCCAAGGACAGGTCAACTATTCCTCAAGATCATCCACACATCTGTGTGGGCTGGACAGAAACGTCTCGGCCAGGTGAAAACCAGTTAGCCTATATGATTGACTTCACTCTTCTGGTTTACATTTGATTCCAAAATATTGTTTAATATTTATTAGAAATGTCTTAGAAATAATTTGGGTTCTTGTTTTGTCTTCACTTTAAACCATTTAAATTCCCAGAATTTGGATAAGTGATTGTTTTGTCATTTTATGGTTTTTGTCTGTTTTTGCTAAATGTCTTTAACCTTATCTTTTTTTATTTTTGTAGCTGGCCAAATGGAAAACAGCTGAAGAAGTTGCTGCCCTGATCCGCTCCCTTCCTGTGGAGGAGCAGCCAAAACAGATCATTGTGACCAGGAAGGGCATGCTGGACCCTCTGGAGGTAAGACGTTCCTCTACTTTAACCGTTTCTTTGAGAATTGTCCTCCCATAGATGGGAAATTTAGTGCCTAAAGTCTTTTAACACTTGTGGTTACCGCTGTCTTCGTTTAGGTCCACTTGCTCGACTTCCCCAACATCGTGATCAAGGGCTCGGAGTTGCAGCTGCCCTTCCAGGCTTGTTTGAAGGTGGAAAAGTTTGGAGACCTGATCCTGAAGGCCACAGAGCCACAGATGGTGCTGTTCAACCTCTACGATGATTGGCTGAAGACCATCTCATCTTACACTGTGAGTTTAGTTTATTTGAAAACTGAGAGTTTGTTGTGTATTGATTTTACTCTTAAACAAGGTTCTCTTCAAGGTTGACCCAAGCTGATTTTCCAACAAACACTGTCGGAGATCTTTCTGAATTCTTGCAACAAACTGACTTTCTCTGTGTAAAAAGCTTGTTTGGTTCTCCTCCACATCCAGGCCTTCTCCCGTCTAATCCTGATCCTAAGGGCGCTCCACGTCAACAACGACCGTGCCAAGGTGATCCTGAAACCTGACAAAACCACAATAACTGAGCCCCATCACATCTGGCCCACGCTCACTGATGAGGAGTGGATCAAGGTGGAAGTTCAACTTAAGGATCTCATTCTGGCTGATTATGGCAAAAAGAACAAGTAAGAGCTGATTTGTTCATTTATTCGGGATGTAGTGTAAGTAACCTTAAGGAGCAGAATAAAGCAGAGCTGGCATTTTGCAGTAACAGCTAGTCTTCTCTGTGTGCAGCGTGAACGTTGCCTCACTGACCCAGTCTGAGATCCGTGACATCATCCTGGGTATGGAGATCTCTGCCCCGTCTCAGCAGCGTCAGCAAATCGCTGAGATCGAAAAACAGACCAAAGAGCAGTCACAGCTCACGGCCACACAGACCCGCACCGTCAACAAACATGGAGACGAGATCATCACCTCCACCACCTCCAATTACGAGACGCAGACCTTCTCCTCTAAGACTGAGTGGAGAGTCAGGTATGTGGAGACTTAGGTTTGAGGTATTATTTGTGAAGGTATTAACTGGAGATTAACTGGAGTCTTCCATGCTACCTTACTGTAATACGTTTTGATGTATTTTTATCAGTTGGCTTTAATTGGCTTCGCTTTTCTCTGCCAGGGCCATATCTGCTGCCAACCTCCATCTCCGAACCAACCACATCTATGTGTCTTCTGATGACATCAAGGAGACGGGTTACACATACATCCTGCCCAAGAATGTTCTCAAGAAGTTCATCTGCATCTCCGATCTGAGGGCACAGGTATGACCCCATTAAGCTGCACAGGAATCAAGCGCCTCTTCCTCCATAATTTCATTGCTCTGCTGTCATGTTTTTGCAGAGTATCTGAATGAAAGTTGCTCTTGATAATGTTGAGCATGTTGCGTTGCTCTAGATTGCAGGCTACCTGTATGGCACCAGCCCACCAGACAACCCCCAGGTGAAGGAGATCCGTTGTATCGTCATGGTACCGCAGTGGGGGACACATCAGACTGTCCACCTCCCCAACCAGCTGCCTTCCCATGAATACCTTAAAGTAAGAGCACAAAATAAATTCTCTCTAATAAGTCCTCTCTAATTTATGATACATGGATGTTAGTAGTTCAACTGTAAACTTACTTAATTTGCTTGATCAGGAAATGGAGCCCCTTGGCTGGATCCACACGCAGCCGAACGAGTCGCCGCAGCTGTCCCCACAGGACGTCACAACCCACGCTAAGGTCATGGCTGATAACCCGTCATGGGATGGAGAGAAGACCATCATAATCACATGCAGGTGGGTTTGGATACAACTAGACACTTTGCTTTAAGAAAGTTTTAAAAAATGACAAAACATATGAAACAATGTAATGAATGAGTTTTCTGACTGTTTTTACGTTTTGTTTCAGCTTCACACCTGGTTCATGCACACTCACAGCCTACAAGCTGACACCCAGTGGCTATGAATGGGGTCGCCAGAACACCGATAAAGGCAACAACCCTAAAGGATACCTGCCATCCCACTATGAAAGAGTTCAAATGCTGCTTTCTGATCGCTTCCTGGCCTTTTTCATGGTTCCAGGCCAAGTCTCCTGGAACTACAATTTCATGGGTCAGTAGCCTTACTTTACCTTTACCCTTTTTATTATTTTCTTTCCCAGAACTGGTAGAAATTATGATTTTTGTCAACAGGTGTGCGCCACGATCCCAACATGAAGTACGACCTGCAGCTCTCCAACCCCAAAGAGTTCTACCATGAAGTCCATCGGCCATCGCACTTCTTAAACTTCGCCTCGCTGCAGGAGGGTGAGATTTACAACGCCGACAGAGAGGACATGTTCAGCTGAGCGCCACCTTTCTGCTCTTCAAATGTTTGTAGATAGATCTGCCAGAATCCTGAAGATCAAGTGCAGAAATGTCTCTGTAATATTTCTTCTGAGTACACGTAATTGTGAGATTTTGGATTTTTTGTTTGTGAAGACTTGGGGAACTTTTAATAACTAGTTTTGTTTATTTTCCATGAATGTTTTGTTCCTTCTGCTGCCACATTACAGTAAAACTCGCAGTAAGTCTTGGTTCTTGTGGCTTCTCCTAAATCTTGTACGTGAAGTAGTATTTTCCGGGACACAATATTTGGTGTAACTTTTGACATTATTTCAGAAGGTTAAACACAGATTCCTCTTCTCCATTTGAGAAATGAAATTGAAAGTTGCATTTCCATAGCAGAAATACCCTGTTAACATGTTCCAACTGTACATCTTGTGATGTTGTATGCTGGGTTTAAATAAAGATCAGTTTTTATAAAAGATTTTTGGATAATGTCCTTCTGATGCTTTCCCTGAGATTTACATGACAAGTGATTAAAGAGGAAGTTATTCTTCTAGATTTACTATGGTTTTACTAGTGAACATTAGTGCACAGGTCAGCAAAAAAGTTAAAAGCATGATTATGAGCTAAAACGTCCCAAGTTTCGAACATCTCGCACAAAACTGTTGATTTTCACATCTGAAAATAGATACTATCGGACAACTCCAAACCAACTAAGACATGGCCAGAAATTGAGAGGCTGCCGAGAGGCCTGTAGCAACTATGGAGGTCCTGCAGAGATTCCCAGCTGAAGTGGGATAATCCGTTGACAGGACAACTAGTAGCTGTGCAGTGCACAAATATGGAGTTTATGAAAGTGTGGCAAGAAAAAAAAAAGTCCAATTTAATAGTTCCCACTATCCATATCGAGACACTAAACGTGTTGCAGAAGACGCTGTAGTCAGATGAGACCAAAACAGATGCAAAATATGGTGGAAAACTACCTACACACCATCCCTACTGTGAAACATGGCAACCTCGTGCAATTGGAATAATTTTCTTCTGGTGGCTGGATGAAGCTAAAAACAGGGCAATCTTGGGGAAGGATTTCATTTTCCAGCTGACCAACTCTAAGCATACAGTCAGAGCTGCAATAGAATGGCTCACACAGAACCTCTTAAAGATGTTGGTGTCCTAGTCAAAGTCCAGACCTGAATTCAATTGAGAATCTGGTGAGGCTTGAAAAAGTTGCATCTACATTTGCTTAGAGGCGGAGGGTGAATACAAAGCACGCCACACGTTTCAGATTTGTCGTTAATACGTTAAAGTTCGTGACGAAGCATGAAACTTTTTAAGGAGTATGAATATTTTTGGGAGTGTACTGCCACTCGAGCATGCATTTGTCACCGTGCATGTATTTGCAGACTGTAATGGTGGTTTTAGCTGCAGGGAGGAAGCCAAGCGTTCACGCTCTGCTGGGAGCTTCATCAGTCTGCAGCAGCTGGCAGCGAGTAGATGCATGAATCTGATCTGGCGTTACATTGGTCAGAAGAGGAGGAGGTTCCTGCAGCGGGTTCACAGCAGAACTCTGCCCAGCCTTGTTCCACCACACCGCTTCTTGTAGGGCTTCATAGGATACCCAACATTAAATAATTGAGAGCTGGGAACGTGAGCGGGCATGTTGGTAGCGTGCGTTCAGCCTTTGCGCTTTAATGTGCACACCAGAGCAGGCGGGTGTTGAACTTTTTCGGGAGATTTAACTTTCTCTGTTTCACTTTCGCATCGAGCGAACGAGCCAGCTGGAAGTGGGGTGAGCATGTGAAGCGAACTCCGACTGCTGCTGCAGAGACATCATGGACACGGACACGGAGACCAGTGTCCCGCAGGAGTCCTGCTGCTTCAACAGGACCTTCTCCGCCCTAACCGTCGACGATGTGTACGAAATAGCCAGGCTGGTCGGCGCCGAGATGGAGAAGCTCATCGACGGCTACGGCAAAGAGAGCGTCGAGGGTCTGGTTCCGATGATAGTGAAGGTGCTGGAGCTCCTGGAGAGCTTCGCCTCCCGGAACCAGGCGTTCGGTCTGAGGGAAGACGAGCTGCTGAAGACCTTCGAGCAGATCCAGCTACAGCACCAGAGGAAGCGGGGGGCGAAGGACAGCGACGACGGCAACGAGAAGAATGAAATACGGGTGAGCTCTAAAATACAGCCACCATTTTGGAAACATTAATAGCAACTATGTATATATTTAATATCTCCGTCCTAACAAACTGTGTAACAAACAGCTCTCTGTCATCAGGCAGCCGACGGCTGACATGGCTGAATGTTGCTAAAACATGTTATTTGACATTTAAAGTGTATTAAACAGTAATACAGTAATATAGATAATAAAATGCAAATTATTGCTGGATGTAACTACACGATATATATATATTATATATATATATATATATATATATATTATATATATATATATATATATATATATAATGTCTTTGTTTGGTTAGCCAGTTTTATAAATAACCCCTTCTAAATTCCTCGTCGTCAAGGCAACAAGATCAGTACAGTTACTTAGTTAACGTCTTGGTTGATCATTTTAAGTACTGAATAACATAGGTAAACCGTGATGTGTATGAAAACCTATTTTCATCTCTGTGAAGAAAAATCCATCTCATATCTATAACATAGCTGTTTTATTAATGAGATTTAAGGTACTTCCTTGTTTTTATTTCGCTGTCTCATACTGTCTCATAATAATGAGATACTATCCTGCAACCTCCTCAGTTAAGTTGATAAAGATAATGGATGGATGTCTAATAATAATGTAAGATAGTATCTCACCTATGTGATAATGTCTTAATTAGAAAGCTGTGATTATCAGATTACTTTCTCATGAGTAGTTATGACAATGTAGTTGCTCATACTTATATCTTACTTAAGGTATTATATCATAATTAAGACTTATGTGTCTCTATGATATGTCCTAATTATCAGATCTCATAATTATGACATAGCTCAATCATAATTATGAGACCAGTGGCAGTCTTTGATTTGGGGGCATATAGGCAGTTGCCCAGGGTGGCATTAGGTAAGGGGGTGCAGGAGCACCAGATAATAGAATGTAAGTTATCTGGCAATGGTCCCCTGAAGAAATTTTCTATTGCTTTTGTGCATGTCCATTGTAGTAGTCCACTGCTTGCTGCTGAGAACAGGGAGACTTCTTCCCCACAATCTGAAATAATTTTAATTGGAGGGCGCCGCAGGGAGGGGCTCACACAAGGCTCCATTTATGCGAGAGCCGTCACTGTATTAGATAGTATTTCAGAATAAATCATAATTATAAGATAGAATTAGCTGTATCATAATTTTGAGAAAGTATCTCATATTTCTGAAATATTTCATTATTCTGACTTAGGTATCTTTCAAGTTAAAATAATCATAAATATAGTAAATATTTATTATTATGAGATAGCATCTCATAAATATGTCTTAGCTATTCTTCCATATAAATGCGTTGTATCACACAACTACAAGTTAGAAATCCTATAATTATGAAATACTACTTTAGAATTATGACGTAACTATCTCATAACAAGCCATGACTATAAGGTCATAATTAGGAGATAGTATCTCATAATAATTGTTGATTATAAGATAGAAAATTCATTGCTAAATCATGAATATGGGATAATATAGAAACTAATGGCTACGACCTGGCTTTCTAAATATTAGGAAATACAATTTTATGACATAGCTATCTCATGGTTATTCGATAATATCTCATAATAAATCATGATTGTAAGATTGAGATAGCTAAGTCATAATACTATTTTGAGATAGTAGTTTATAAATATGTATAGAAGTAGTCAGAACTCTACCCTATTTAGATAACTAAATCATAATATAGTGATCGTATCTCAATTTACTCACTAAATTGGCAATGATGGACAGAGTAGGGGAAAAATGAGAAACGCTATGGAAAAAACCAGTAAGGAACTATTTTACATCTCCTGATGATTTGTAAAGACTCTGTAAGCCAGTGTGGTGAAGACTTCACAGATGAAAAGCACAATTTTTCACAAGGCTCCATGTTTCTTACATAAAATTTGACTGAAAGGTTTTAGGCATTGGATCACATCATAGTTTAATGTCCCTTTGAGGAACTCTGACACTTGTGGTTTGTGCTGTTTTATTGACCTACTAACCAGATCACTGTATGTTCTTTAACTCGACTCATCCATGCCTCTCTCCGCTCTCACTTTAACCAGTAGTAGTGAGTTAAAAACAAAACATATCAGATAAACAACAAATCGTTACTGGAAGAGCTATGAGGTGTGGTTGTTACTTGGCAGTTTAGATGTCTTGGCAATAATATACTGTACATACCATCTTTGATACCTCAACAACAAGACGACACACCCACTGTGGATGGATCAATAAACTGGTCCAGGTTCCCAAATGTTCATGAGATTTTCTGCTCTACATGGTCAATTACATCAGAACATTAAATCTAGTTCTTCTGGGGTCATGTTTTTTTTTCTAATTTCCCTCCTATTCTGGGAGCAGGAGCTGCAGCAGAAGGAGGAACAGTGGGAGAGGAGATGTGAGGAGTTACAGATCCAAGTGCAGCAGCTCCAGGAGGACAGGAAGGAGCTGCAGAGCAGGCTAGAGGGCAACAATGCTCAGGAAGGTACGTTCTTTGATAACATTTTTAACTAACTAAGCTTTACCTGCTCTAATCTGTTGGGTTTATAATTATGATGTAGTTCAAACTTTCTGTGACAGAAAACACATTTCAAACAGGATATGTTTGGATCTGATTTTTTATTTTTTTTGTGCTTTTCAAAGTTGCAAACATTTGCTGTACCGTCTTTTTGCTTTGCTTCAACCAAGTCAACCCACCTCCAGGCCTTGTGGTTACCCTGTTTTCATCCCCAAATTCAGTCATGTTGACATATGTAATAGATTCAGCTGTATGGAAATTTATCAGCCGGTTACTGCACAAATTCAAAACTTTGGTTTAACTGTAAGGCCTGCATGCTAAACCTGAAAGCAGCCCAACTGGTTAACTCAGGGCTCACAATGCACCCACTCTGCTCTGTTCTTGTTAGTTCAGTATGAGAAGCTGCTTTAAACATGTGTTTACATTGTCTGCATAAAGAGGAGGCTCACACCGACAGAATATATGATCTTGTGCAAAGCATGTTGTCTTCCTAGGTAGGGTTCCCGGAGACGAATATACCTTCACTCCTCATGGGTAGGAATGGCATAATAAGTTGACCCACCCACTTTTTGCAGCCATCAACAAGGTTCTGGGACATTTCTGGTTGGATATTAGACCACTCCTCTCAGTGGAACTGGTAGAGTTCATGTAGATTGTTTGGGTTCTTGGCACAGTCAACGTTTGAAAGCATAGTTCACGTATTTTCTGTACCGTTGAGGTTGATGTGATACAAAACCTGAATGTATGAATGTTAGGATGTTCTAGAACAACCCAGGAACCACCAAGGCTCAAGGCTATTCTAAACACCACGGACACTATACCCAGCAGAGCTAGTTTTACATCAACATAGCTGAGACTTTGCCAACCAAGAAAGGCACTTGTTATTTTTTTAATGTGCTTCATACATACGCTGCTCCCTATATTTTAAACAACCCAACAGCCTTCTGGAGAAAAGCAGTTTGGATGAGTCAAATTAAAGCTTCCAAACCTAAGCATATTGCAAGCTGTTAAGCATGGTAGTGGTAGCATCATGCTAAGGGCCTATTTTGCTGAAAGTAGAGGACTGCAAATTCTTGAACTTCACCTTAAAATCAACAGCTAAAAACTTTGACATGGTTGAATGCGCCAGCAGGGCAAAGGTCATACATGATCATCACTACAGGTTTTAAAACGCATGAAGCAGGCTAATATTAAGCTTATATGAAGGGACTCCAACCTCAAACCTTTAATATGAATGGGTTATGCTTAAAAGTACGCATCAGCAAACCAACCAGTTAGAATGAGATCTACCACTTCTGATAAATGCAAGCCTTTGTGTTTAATTATGACTGTGTGTGGATGTTAGGAAATCCTTCATAAATTCAAACATGTGTGGACCATTTTTTTGTCTTTTTGTCTAAAAACAGAAAAAAATTGCATCATCAGTCTTCAGCAAAGGAAGAGAGCTCCAAAAAAGTATGAAAAGTTTATAATTAAAATGAAACTCATGCTTGTGATGAGTACAATATGGAATCTGTTCGGAACAGAATAATTAATGTGTATTATACTAATATAAATAATCTTAAGGCTGTTAAAAAATATTTCAGGGTTTATGATTTAATTTCAACACACTTGAACGATGAAACTCCTAAAAAGGTGAAATCTGACACATGAAAATGAGCCTGGAGTTATGCTGACTCGTGTTTTTTATGATGGGGAAAATAAAAGAGGAACTAAATTTATCAGTGAAAGTAAAAACTAATAGGCTTCTGTGTTTCATGCTGGGGTCAAAGCTAAGGTCAAATATCAAACTTCATGTTTATTGGACTAAAATAGGCAGGTTTTAAATGTCCTCTTTTGATGTATCTGAATTGTAAGATGAAACCTCCGTCTCGTCATGTTCTGTTCCCGTTCAGTGGGCAGGAGGCAAGGCGAGTTTATTTGTAGCACATTTTAGCAACAACACAATTCAAAGTGCTTTACATGATGACAAGAAAAACACCAGAAAGTACATTCCAGTGGCTTGAAAAAGGAAAGTAAAGAAACTACAGATAAAAAAAAAATCAAATCATGAGACTAAACAAACCCCCTGCAGGAAAATGTAAATCCTTAACCCATTCATTGATGCACTCTGTGCTTTTTGGTCCATATTTATTCACCATAAAATCAGACGTTCCTCCCTGGAGAGGTATTTCCTTAGAACCCTTCTGGCCCATGATGCATCTGGGTAATGGGGGAATCTTCCTTTTAAACTTGTCCAAGTCTGGACCAAGAGTCAGAGCCTTCTTGGTGCTCTTTAACCTTCCCCCTATAGCTCTTGTTAGGAGAGCCCAGCTCAGCCACAGTCAGTCGGGGAGGGGTCTTCTGCAGTGAACTGCTTCTCACTGCACACAGCGAGGTCCACCTCGCTCAGTTCTAAGGTGGAAACTCTAAGGTGGGGCTCGCCGTAGAGAGCTCGCCAGTCAGTCACACAGATCTAAAACCATGCATGGAAACACTCAGACCTAACGGCAAATTTGAGTCACCAATTAACCCAACATGAATTATTTAGGACAGCAGCAGGAAGCTGGAGAACTGCAAAGAATCTATGTACAGGGAGACCTTGTATCCTCCATGCCCAACGGGACCTTCTTGCTGCAAGGCAATGATGCTCACAACTGCTCCTAAAAGGCAAACAGAAAGATTAAATCTACAGTGTTATATTTTTCCAAATTCAAGCACATCCTTATCTCCGTGCAGTAACATCGTGCAGATGGTTGAGTCACTGCTAGCTTATTGTCTTGTACTAAAACAGAAAAACATGCCGTCTCTGTATGTTTTGGGTTGATTTGAAAAGAGACATGTGTGGCAGGTGAAAGTGGAAGCTGTTTTAAGTTTTGATGGTGCTGAAGCTATTTCTCCTCATGAACCAAACGTTTACGTCAAAGTCTTGGTTTTAGGACATGAACTTTGTTTCTTGCCTTAGTGCAGCCCCATTTTATTCAGATATGATAAAAAGCGTATCTTATATTGAATGCTATCGGTGTGGTGTATCTATCTTTCTGTGCTCAGGTTTAGACATGCACCAAGGTGTTTTAGTCTGTGTTGTACCATACAGTAGAATAGTGATGAATACAAAGTTATTTGTGGTATGTTTGGCTTAGCTTTGTGGTGAAATGTTTGCTTAACACAGTATTCTGGTTGGATGACTGGGAATTATCAGAGCAAACTGAGAACTCCCCACTTACAGATATTTCTCAGGGTTGTCCACAGTTGCACTTTGGTGTTTGTTTATCAGATATTTATGTGATATTTCATTCTATTATATCACAATTAGAGTGCTACTTATCTCTATATGAAGGAACGGTAGCATCATTTTAAAGCCACGCGCTTCAAAGCTTATATTTAATAATAGCAAAATGTTTTCTAATGACAGTAAAGCATGAAGGAAGAGAAATGTATTAAAAGTGCCTCTTGTTTTCTTCCGCCTCTAACGAGCATGTTTGTCATTTTTAGATCGTACTCAGAAGCAGGAGCGGGAGGTGATGCTGAAGCTGAAGGAGGTGGTGGACAAGCAGAGAGATGAGCTGAGGGCTAAAGTCCAGGAGATTGCCACAGTCTCCAAAGAGGTGGAGGCGGTAAGAAGGCACAAAAATATTCACCCTGACCATCCACTCCTATAACCTCAGTCTGAAAAAAACACTGTGACAGAAATCCGGGGTTACAGTCCAACTTACAGAATATAGTGCTGAAGCACCAGTGAGGCGATTCCCATAGAGTTATTATCTGACAATTAGTTAGCGAAATAGTAGGTGATCACCTGAAATTCTTATGCACTCACTACATAATATGCTGCCAAGGTCAGCTACTGGAAAGGAAAGTCCTGCAAAAGCTGCCAAAGTCCAACGAAAAACCATCAGAAAGTCTGGAGAACTAATGATCAAGGTCACTTTTAAAACACTACAGGGAGGCCTGACTCCTTGGAAACAAAGCATAAACTCAGAAATGTTTTATGAAGGACAGAGAGACAAGTTAGAACATGTGAACAACACAAATAACGGCCCTGGACCAGTGGGAATATGTTAATGGTTAGTAAAAGAGTGGAGAGGTTGTTCTAATTGTTACTGGTAGAAAATTTCAGGCAAGTCCGGGCGTTGTTTTCGCCCACACAGCTTCTGTGTGCGTGTGTGTGTGTGTGTGTGTGTGTGTGTACTCTGGAATGATTGCTTGCATGTGTCTCTGCGTCTGTCAGGGCACGAACATCACATGATTTATACAGCGGCCAAATCTGGGTGTGTTTGTTAATGCTTAACTTGTTGCTCCCAATCAGTTGACATAAAGGATAAGACAAAAAAAACTTTATTGTCAGCTGGTGGAGTTTAGCCGATGACGTATGTTTGTCTCTTTCACTAAATACATTTGTTTTGACAGTGTGTGGTTTATTTTTTAGCATGTGCAGTGCTTCAAGCTGAGTTTCTGTTCAGGTGTCATGCATATAGTTGATTTGAGAAAGGTCTGTCATGTGTGTGGTTATAAAAGAGCCGAGAGGCTGACTTAAGTGAAACAGAGACATTTAATAAATAAAATAAGGAGAACTTAAAGAAGGGAATTTGCAGATAGAGCAGGTAATGCAGTATGGGCATCGTAACATACCAGGCAGTCTAACTGACACAGTAATGGCAGAATCCAACGAGAAAAATGAGAACCAGTGAGCTTATATACTGAGGCAGGGGTGGAAAATGACAAATGAACCAGAATAGCTATTTAGAGGAAATGTGGAGTGGCTGTGGCAGAATGAAGGCAGGGAGACTGAGGGAGAGAGACTAATAAACACAGAGGGAGCAGAACTAAGACACCAAGAAACTTCAAACCAACTAGACTAAACAATGAACTGAGAGAAATAAAGTCAAAACCACAAAGAACACAAGAGTAAACTAAGAAACTAAACACGGAGTAAACAAATATGGAAACACCTTACTGACAATAATGAACCCAGAGAAACCCAGTGGATTATGCCATGCAGTCAAAGGTCAGGAATATTAGGATTCCAGTATTTTCCTTCCTTCCTTCCTTCCTTGTTTTAAAATGTTCCATATTTAAAGCCCTATCCATTGTAGAAACATCGGTTTTGTTTTTTGTTATCTAGTTTTGGCCCGTCTGTCTTTATTTTCAGCACTGGGATATTGATTGTAGCTCTATTTTTAACCACAGAGAAAAATAGCAAACATCTGAGCCATTGTTCATGATGGCAACTGAAATCTGTGTGTGTTCATGTCTGTGCAGCTCCAGGAGCAGTTGGACCGCTTCATGAAGATGAACTCAGAGTTGCGGCACAGGCAGAACGTGCTGCAGACGCAGCTAAGGAGCATGGTGGAGAGGAAGGCTGACGTGGAGACCGACCTGAAGGAGAAAAACAAAGAGATAGAAAGGCTCCAAACACTGCTAAATAATGCCAATGGAAGCAGCCCTGTATGTAGCCTTTTTTTTTTACACAAAATGCTTAATTTTTAATATATGTTATAGTTGAAAAATCATTCAGTGGTATACTCGTTACATCTAGAACTTTTTCTTTAAAAAGTGAGTAAAACTTCAAAATCTTTACAATAGCAAATACATTGCAAGCAATGCATGTGGCGAAGTTGGTAGCACTGTTGCCTTGCAGCGAGAAGGTCCTGGGTTTGGCTCCCTGCCGGGGATGTTTCTGAAAGGAGTTTGTATGTTCTCCCTGTTCATGCCTGGCTTCTCTCCGGGTACTCTGGCTTCCTGCCACAGTCCAAAAACATGACTGTGAGTGTGTGTGTATATGGGTGTTTTTCCTGTGTCCAGTGATGGACTGTTGATCTGTCCAGGATGTACCCCGCCTCTCGTTCAATCACTAATGGAGATAGGGACCAGCTCCTCCGCGACCCTGCACGGCCAAGCACGTTTAGATAGTGGATGGATGGATTAAGGAAAATGTTTTACTTTTTTTTTTTTTTACAAATCTCTACGAATTGAAGCAAATTAAACATTAGGCTGTTCCAAAAATGTGTACTGTATAAACAATACATGCTTGAAGATTCAGCTTTCCTGTGAATCACTAAACTAATATTTTATTTAAACCCATTTCTGGGTTGTGTGTAGTCGACCAACTATACACCTGTCAACAGGTATTTCAGTTCAGGACCATTGGACTTGATTTCACAGTTTTGTTTTGGCCTCAGAATCAGCATGTCTGATGTAACCCAACAAGTTTTCTGTTTAATTAAAATGTGGGCGTTGGGGTGGCCACTCCATAATACACTGCTCAAAAAATTAAAGGGAACAATTTAAGGGAACAACACAATATAACTCCAAGTAAATCAAACTTCTGTGAAATCAAACTGTCCACTTAGGAAGCAACACTGATTGTGAATCAATTTCACATGCTGTTGTGCAAATGGAATAGACAACAGGGGGAAATCTTTGGCGATTAGCAAGACACACTCAATAAAGGAGTGGTTCTCCAGGTGGGGACCACAGACCACTTCTCAGTACCTATGCTTTCTGGCTGATGTTTTGGTCTCTTTTGAATGTTGGTGGTGCTTTCACACTCGTGGTAGCATGAGACAGACTCTACAACCCACACAAGTGGCTCAGGTAGTGCAGCTCATCCAGGATGGTACATCAATGCGAGCTGTGGCAAGAAGGTTTGCTGTGTCTTGTCAGCGTAGTGTCCAGAGCCTGGAGGCGCTACCAGGAGACAGGCCAGTACACCAGGAGACGTGGAGGAGGCCGTAGGAGGGCAACAACCCAGCAGCAGGGCCGCTACCTCCGCCTTTGTGCAAGGAGGAACAGGAGGAGCACTGCCAGAGCCCTGCAAAATGACCTCCAGCAGGCCACAAATGTGCATGTGTCTGCACAAACGGTTAGAAACGGACTCCATGAGGATGGTATGAGGGCCCGACGTCCACAAATGGGGGTTGTGCTCACAGCCCAACACCGTGCAGGACGCTTGGTATTTGCCAGAGAACACCAGGATTGGCAAATTCGCCACTGGCGCCCTGTGCTCTTCTGGGGATGAAAGCAGGCTCATACTGAGCACATGTGACAGACGTGACAGAGTCTGGAGACACAGTGGAGAGCGATCTGCTGCCTGCAACATCCTTCAGCATGACCGGTTTGGGAGTGGGTCAGTAATGGTGTGGGGTGGCATTTCTTTGGAGGGTCACATGGCCCTCCATGTGCTCGCCAGAGGTAGCCTGACTGCCATTAGGTACTGAGATGAGATCCTCAGACCCCTTGTGAGACCATATGCTGGTGCGGTTGGCCCTGGGTTCCTCCTAATGCAGGACATTGCTAGATCTAATGTGGCTGGAGTGTGTCAGCAGTTCCTGCAAGATGAAGACATTGAAGCTATGGACTGGCCCGCCCGTTCCCCAGACCTGAATCCGATTGAGCACATCTGGGACATCATGCTCTCGCTCCATCCACCAACGTCACGTTGCACCACAGACTGTCCAGGAGTGGCGGATGCTTTAGTCCAGGTCTGGGAGGAGATCCCTCAGGAGACCATCCACCGTCTCATCAGGAGCATGCCCAGGCGTTGTAGGGAGGTCATACAGGCACATGGAGGTCACACACAATACTGAGCCTCATTTTGACTTGTTTTAAGGACATTAGATCAAAGTTGGATCAGCCTGTAGTGTGTTTTTCCACTTTAATTTTGTGTGACTCCAAATCCAGCCCTCCATTGGTTAATAACTTTGATTTCCATTGATGATTTTTGTGTGATTTTGTTGTCAGCACATTTAACTTTGTACAGAACAAAGTATTCAGTGAGAATATTTCATTCATTCAGATCTAGGATGTGTTATTTGAGTGTTCCCTTTATTTTTTTGAGCAGTGTATTAATCTTGTTAATCTGGAACCACGATGCTGATCCCTTACTGGTGTGTTTGGAGTTGTGGTCTTGTTGAAACACCCATAAAGCAACATGACCTCCTCAAGTATTTTGATTTATTCAAATTGATTTATCCCAAACCATTAACTATTAACCAATATGCGGTTTATAGGACCAACGTCATACCATGAGGAACATCCTCATACTATGATACCTCATCCACCATGCTTCACAGTGTAGTGTGGCTTATATTCAGTGTTCAAGGTTGCCTGCAGTCCCTAGAACCAAAAACATCAGTCCTGCTTTCGTCAGTCCATAAAAATGTGGCACCATTTCAGTCAGTGTGTTCTTTTGAGCCGTCGTTTTCTTAACAATGAGACTTTGTGGGAACTTCTTGCTGATAGCTTGGCTTCTCATGGGCTTCTTCTAATTGTTTCAGGACTCAGAGTAACTGTAGTCCTTCTTTTATCAACCCAGAGCTGATCATTGGCTGAGTCTTAGTTTATCTTTGGTCCATTCGATTAATGGTGTTCTGTTTGCTTCTCCCATTTTAAAGCATTCGCGATCCTTTCATTGGAGTAACCTGTCATTTTCTGCACTTCTTAATAAGTATTCCTCCCTCCTGTCAACTTTTTAATCAGAATTTGCTGTTCCTCTGCACAATGTCCGGAGCGACCCATTTTAGTCCGATTTTCAGAGCGGAATAACCAGCACGTACAAAATTTGCTGTTTTCATGTATAAATAAGACCCAGCGTGTGACCTCACTGATTGAAGTCCACTCTGCTGTCAGTGTGAACATGGCACTTTCAATTAATTATCAAATCACAAAGAACTGACCGTGCAATGACAGCTTAGTGTGCACAAATAAATACAAATGGCAAATCGGATCTGCACTGACTGGATGGTGATAATAGAGTTATATTTGCCCTTTTTACAATACAAACATGTCAGTTAAAAGTTTTATTTTGCAAATTAAGGTTCTGAACGGCTGAGCTGAACAACGCAGAGGAGTGGGAAGCATTTGGCCTGTTTAGTTCCTGAAATCTTTTTAGACGTAGCTTGGTTGCTCTTTATGGGAGGTTGTGAGCAGTTTATTATTGTATAGTTTAAGGAGTCTCTGTTCTCCCATCAGTCCAGTCCAAGTCGAGCAGTAAAACAGTTGACCCAAAAGCCAACCACTGTGCAGGATGATTCTAATCAGCCATGCTTCACAAAGAAGGAGGTGCGGGACATTCTGTTTGAGAGGAATGAGCTGAAAACCAACCTCTTCCTGGTGCAGGAGGAGCTCAACTACTATCAGAGGTGGGTCTTGAAAAGCTTCTGTTGAGTATCGCTGTGGAGATTACGTTTTAGATTCAGGTCCACTTGCTTTTTGAGTATGTGGTCTTTAGAGTCTGCTAGTGTTTTTCATCACAATAAATCAGAACGGTATAATCTAATTTTTGCAGGGAAATTTTAAATGAGGAAAGGTGTCCAGGCTTCATATTGGAAGCTGTCCGGTCGGTAATCAAAAAACGAAGGAGGCTGATAAAGGCAAAGATGCTCGGGATTCCTCTCAACGACTGCAGCATCAGGTATCTGAACACAAAATGCATTCTTCGTAAGCACAAATTCACCCAGAAATAAGGTCTGGATGTAGAAACATGTTAAGGAGATGAAGAATATAGGCATGTTGTTTTTTTCCTCAGTGGTGAGGAGGAGACGAGTTCTCTGTACGGGCAGACAGAAGTGGACAGCTCAGAAGTAGACGGGCCTAACAAACCTACTGAGTCACACATTCAAAAGCTGTAAGTCCTTCTCCACTGAGACACTCAGCTGTTCATACTGAAAACAGGAAAACTTTTTTCCTCAGTATCTCATCTTGCTTGCAGTGGGTTGCAAAAGTATTCACACCTGTTGAACCTGTCTGCATTTTGTCCTGTCTTAACCGTGGCCTGCATATGTATTCAACACCATGAACTCTGATACCCCTAAATAAATTCTACTGTAGCCATCTGCCTTCCGAGCTACTTAATTATGAAATACAGTCCAGCTGTCTGTTATTTAATCTCAGTGTAAATCCTGCTGTTCTGTGAAGGCCTCAGAGGTCTGTTAGAGAACATTAGAGAACAAACACCATCATGAAGACCAAGGAACACAGCAGACAGATCATGGAGAAAGTCCTGGTTTCATTTTAAAGCAGGATTGGTTATGAAACAATATTCAAGCTGCAAACATCTCACAAAGCACTGTTCAATCCATCATCTGAAAAGGCTAGGAGTATAGCACATGTGCAAAGTTACAAACCTACATGCAGGACAGTGGGCCCTGAGGACCAGGGTTGGGGACCTGCGCTGTAAGGGACACGGCAAACATGTGGAACAAGCTTCTCTGGTCAAATGAGACCAAAATGTAACATTATGCTGTGGGGATGCTTTTCATCAGTGGGGTCAGGGAAACTGGACAATGTTGAATGGAGGTAAATACAAGATGATACTAGACGAAAATTCGTTTGAGGCTGCAAAAGACTTGTGACTGGGGCGGATGTTAACCTTATAGTACCATGCTGACCTTTAACACGTGAAATGGCTTAGATCAAATACATATACTGATGTGTTAGAGTGGCCCATGCAATTTCAAGACCGAAATCCAGTTGAGAATTTGTGGCAAAAGTTGAAAATTGCTGCTGACGGACGCTGTGTCTCCAATCCAACTATGATCTTATTTGTTAATAAGAATTGTCAAAAACGTCAGTCTCTTCAAGTGCCAACCTGATGGAGACATGCCCTAAAAGACTGACTTCACTTTTGCAGTGAAACGGGATTCATCAAAGGTTTGGTTCCTGGGGTTGAATACAAACGCAATCCACACCTTTCAGGTTTTTTTGTAAAAAAGTTGACTGCATGATATATTGTTTCCACAACAGTATGAATGGAAAGAAAAATATGCAGTATCAAATAAACCCAAACGACACCACTGAAAGCCATGAAGCAGAAAAACGGCGACATGAGTTCCACTCCACTGCCTCTGTCACTGTCCTGATGATTTGTCAATCCTTGTCTATATTTAGCTGTAATCCCTGACTACATGTCTGACCTGAGGCTTGTCTCTTTCACTCTGTCGGCTGCAGCTTCGGCTTCCTGACGCGCTCGGGCAGCAGCAGGAGTCCCACCCACATGAGCAACTCTGCCTCCAGCTGGGAAATCCTTGGAGAAACAGAAGCCAGCGAGGAGACAGAGCAACAGCCGACTTCCTGAGTCCCGCTGTGAGATTTCCTTCTGCTTGACAGCCACTCTTCTCCTCATTCTGAAACTCGAAACAGAGAATCTGGTTGTTGGCTCAGCGAAAGGCATTTTTATTGCACCCCAAGCTTGGGTAACACAAAACTAAGCATCCAATGGGAAAAAGACATGATATATCAGCGATTTTAAACAGCCTCCTTTCAATCATGAATTTTGCTCAGTATGACCTTAAGCACTGTATAAATGGTACAAAGTAAACGCATTAAGTGGGAGACTTGTAAAATCCTTATTTTGTATGGTTCAAAACAATCAGTGATAGGTATACATATGCTGCCAGAGAGCATATAAAGATAAACATATAACATATAAATATTTTTAGATATTGTGAAATCTAGCGTAGTATATATTTTTATATTCATCCTGAAAGATTTTCTGCTGAGACCAAAGACAAAGAGAAATCATTTCATTTTTCTCAGTTGTTCTGCTGTTGGAAGATGAATCTCCAAATGAACTTTCAAATACAATAAAAACTTCCCTTTCCTACATTATTGGTTTGCTTTAGGGTTTGTAAATTGTCCAGATGATGGATTAACCCATATTTTATGGTACAGATATGTCAAGAGAGGTTCTTATCTGTTCCACATAGGGGCTTTTTATTACAAGTGAATATATGTTTCTAGGTAATTATTGAGTTTACTTCAATACTTTTCATGATTTTAGGCAATTTTGTCCACAGGAAAAAGATATGCTTTTTTTTACCCCGTATGCCTTAACTTACTGTTTCTAATGTTGAAGATGCATTTTCCTGCTATTAAGTCATTAGTTAATTGAACAGAGCAACAGTATTGGCTGGTGTGTATTTGATGGTGGTGCCATATGAATGTGATTGGCTGTTGTCCATGCCTCTGGATGGTGATGACTTCCTTTTATGCATGTTTGTAAACCCCACACTTCCAGCTAACATTTAGGTACAAAGTCACCGCTTGTACCGAGTCTGGCCCCTCCTCTAAATGCGCTGTTCAGACAGGCCAGGGGTTTATGTCACTGAGGGACAATAAGTAAAAACCCAAAGAGACCGTCTTCTGAAGCAAAATGTTTGGAGTTTATTTTTATGAGCATGTTTGTAACAATTTACAGGCGGAATAAGTTCTTTGGATGTGAAATATCTGTAAAATGTAGATTTTCAATAAAACATAAAAAAAATGGTCTTTTGTGAAGATTGAGGGCTATGTTGAGAGTGTTGCATGAAATTTAGTGGTCATGTGCTCTGACCTTCCTGAATTATGAGGAGTGACGAAGTCTTTCTTCATCTCCAGGAAGACGACAGATTCTGGGAAAAAGGTGAACCCCACCACGAGTGCGGTAGTGTTTGTACGTGTGTGTGTGTGCGCATCATTATTTAAAAAGCCCTGCGTCTGGCATGAATAGGAGGAAGTGGCTCCGACTTCCCGAGGAAATGTGGAGAGGAAACTTGGGGGGCTTTGACCTCTCTGGCAGCACTGGAGCCACGAGAAGACTCACCGGACAGAACGAGGGAGGAAGGGAAGGGTGGAGGGTGAGTAGAGAGGAGAAACATTGCCTTTCATTGTGCTAGAACAAGTGAGGAAGAAAGAAGCACTCAGAAGGAGATTTGGTTCCAGACGTAGAACTTTTTCGTGCTGGGTTTTCAGTGAAGATGTTTCTCAGAGCTCTGAGCGCTCTGCTCTGCTGCTCGCTGTCATCTGCACAGACACTGGATCCTGATGGGAAAAATGTTTGCAAGGATTCAAGGTAGACTTCACCTGCTGTTTTCTTCCTGTTTTACCCAGTGGCAGCACACATACAGGAGGCTGTCTGACATAGATGTTTGCAGCAATCCTGACCAATCTAAATGTGTTTGTAATTCATTTTAGACCAATGAAAATGTATTCCTCAAAGCTTTTCACTCAAGCTATATAGAGTTTGGTCTAGCACCTTTAGAGCTGGAAAAATTAGCTATTTTTGCTCTATTTCTGGCATTTTCTGTTTTTATATACATCGTTTTAGATTTTCTGAGGCTTTTTTTGATCATGTAACAAATATTCAGGGACTCCACCCTGGTCTGTTGCTCTGGATGGCGTCAGCAGGGAAAACAGTGCACCATGCGTGAGTTTTAGTATTCTAAAGTTTAGTCTGAAAGTACCAGGTTGTGTTGGATTGTTATTTACTTTCATGCTGTGTGTGTTTATGTGTGTAGCTGTCTGTGAAGGTGAACACGCGTGTCTTGAGAATGAGATCTGTATGTTTCCTGGAGTGTGTCGCTGCCCACCCGGCTACTACGGAGCTCAGTGTAAAACACGTGAGTTGCTGCAAAGAACAGCAGAAAGTCTGGAACCTTTTTAGGCAATATGACATGCTGTGAGTAGAACAGGACTGATGCTAAAAATGAAGTCAGACGAAAAATAATAATAGGAATGTAATAGGAAAGAATAGTTTTGTTGCATTAAATCAAGGGTTGGAATCAGTTAAATGACCAGTACAGCACTGGACAAAATCTGCAGGAACACAGTTGGATGTTAAAAAATTGCAAAAGATGAAATTTCTGCAAACCTTACTTTACAGAAAAGATGTTCTGCATCGTCCATTACCTGATGTTTCTCTCTGGTGGAGGTCACACACATTTAATTATCAGACAAATATAACCTCAGTAAATCAAAAAGGCACTTTTTAAATGGTGCTTTTATTCATTAAGGGAAAAGCTGTGGCAAACTAGCCTGACCCTATGTGATTTTACCCTAAACATAATAACTGATTCTGCCAGCAAGTGTTTGTGTTAGCTGGCATTAACTCTTTGACATGGCTGTGGAGGAATTGTTTGTAAACTATGAAGAAGTCACTTAAATAGAAACTGTTCGACAACATGATGTGGGCTAGAAGATCTCAAAAATGCCTCATATCATGTCCTGATCTAAAGAAATTTAACAAAAGATGAGAAACAAAGTCATGGATTCCTTGAAAAGGGTTACAAAGCAATTTCACGTAGAACCATTCTCCACAAATAGAGCAAACAAGGAAAAGTCCACCTTTGAATGTCTCAAATGTCAGTATGATTGGCTCTAGGAGCTGGACCCAAGTGCAGATGGGCAGGCAGAAGCAGCACGGCGTGCAAGAACTTAATGGCTGCCGTGAAGTAGCAGAAGCAGAGAAGGACTTGAGATAGTGTGGAAACATATTCTTTGGTCAGGTGAGTAAACAGAGTGAACCAGGGAGAAGCAATGAAAAATGGGAAGTATAAATAGCAGGGGGAGCAGGTGGAAAGCATGAGTCTGATGAGCAGGCAGCAGCTGAACTGAATGAGCTTAATTACAAGGTGGCTGAGATAGACTAATAAACGTGAATGGAGGCTGCATGGAAGTAAAAGAAAACCCAAAGGAAATATCTAACAGATGCAACAAAACATAAAAATGCATCATGTCAGAAAACCAGAAGTAAGAAACTGAATCCAGAGGAAAAAGAAAACCCAAACATCTACAAATGGTGACACAAAAAACACAATGAAGGTCTTGGAGTTGCCTAGTCAAAGTCTGTATTAAAATCCAATTGAGATGCTGTTGCATGACCTCTAATAAACCGTTCATGCTTGAAAACCCTCCAATGTGGCTAAATAAAATAATTCTCCAAAGAAGAGTGGGTCAAAATTCCTCCACAGCGATGCAAAATATTCACAGGCAGCTGTTGCCACCAAGGGGGATTTAGGGTGTAATTACTATTTCACAGAAGACCAGGTTTATTTGGAATATCCTTTCCCCCTTATACAAGGAAAACATCAGTTGAAAATGGCAGTTTGTGTTTACTCAGATAATCTTTGTCGGATATTAAAACTTGATTGATGATCTGAAACACTGTAAGTGTTGCCAAAAAGCAAAAATAAGAAATCTTAAAGAGGCAAATACTTTTTCAGATCACCATAGCGTGAGATTAAGTACTGTTATTATCAGGTAACTGTGGCGACATTTGAGTGATCATGCTGCGGTGGAACGGTGATGCTAGAGCGGTATTTGTCTAAGGCAGCTTGCATCTTAATGTTTAAAAAAACAGTTTGGTTCTAAAGTTTATTAGCAAGTTGTCGATAGAAACTTAAGGGTTGCTTTTTATTTAATTTTATTTATACATAGTAAATCTTTCGGTACATGTATTTTCTAGTATCAAAACATATGTTGCTTTTTTGTTTTGTTTTTTTGGTCGAAATATGAAATGTGGATGGTGTGAAAATGTCTTCCATCAGCTCTGTAAATAATCCCTGTTTTGTTTGAAACATGAGGCTGTCCTACTGAGTTCTGGGCCCCAGACTGCCGTCAGGTGTGTCCATGCTACCCTCATGGCCACTGTAATCCTGTCACTGGCGAGTGTACATGCAACTCCACCCGCTGGGGTCCCCTTTGCCAGAACACCTGCAAGTGCACTCGCAATGGCCGCTGCCACCCTGTCAACGGAAACTGCATCTGCGATAAAGGCTGGTGGTCCTCGACCTGCAACAAATCGTGCCAGTGCTCCGGTGGTGGATCCATGGACTCCAGCTGTGACCCATTAACAGGGCGCTGCCAGTGCTACAGGGGGTACTGGGGTATGAAATGCCTCGGCAGATGCAACTGTAACCAGTCTCCGTGTAATAAGCGGACTGGCGTGTGTGAGTGTGAGGCAGGCTCCTGGGGACCCAGCTGTGACAGGAAATGTAACTGTGACCTCTCACACAGCACCTGTGACCCGGCCTCTGGGCAGTGCCTCTGCCAACCAGGTTACATGGGTGACTCATGCAACTACTCTTGTAAGGCTGGGGTCTATGGCATTGGCTGTAAAATGAGGTAAAAGATGAATTTAGATCTATTTGTTTCCACGTTACACTTTTACATTCAGTTGTTCTGACTCCATCTCCTGTCTCTAGATGTGGTTACTGTAAAGACAACCAGCCGTGCGCATCCACTGACGGTGCCTGTGCTGCCTGTGAACCCGGCTGGAATGGCACACGATGTGACCGTCCGTGCTCCCCTGGTTTTCACGGCGATGGCTGCAAGAATAAGTGTCCGCGGTGCAGGAAAAATGAAACCTGTGATCCAAAAACCGGGAAATGTTTCAGGTGTGACCCTGGATGGACCGGACCCAGGTGTGCAAGAATTTCTAAGGAAAAAAAAAGGGAAAATAAGAGAAATTTCACAACCCAATCAAATTCAAGTCCTTTTTACAATTCCTTGATGCACGAGGCCTTGTGTTTTGAGAATTTTGTCTCTTCTCATGTCTGATATAATTGGAGGGAGACATCTTAGTAACAGCTTAGTTTGACACAGTTCTGAATAGAAATACAAGATATACAAATGGTATCATATTGATCTTTGCAAGTACTGTGCCATTGCAAAAGTATTCAAAGTTTTTCACATTTGAACTCATTACAACTACAAACATTAATGGATTCTTTTTGTGATTTTATATGATAGACCAACACAAAGTAGTGCATAACTGAAGATGAAGATACAGGGTTTTTGGTGCTTTTTGCCAATAATAATCTGAAAAGACGCATATAGAACCCCTTTCTGCTGCCAAGTCTTTTGCAGCACATATCTGCCAGCTTCATGCATCAAGAGACTAAAAGTTTTGCCCATTTTGCTTTGGAAAATACCACAAGTTCAGTCAGGCTGGATGGGAAGCTTGGGTTAACAGTGCCTGTCGTGCTACAGATTCTCAATTGGATTAAAGTCTGGACTTTAACTGGGCCAATCTAATTTATGACTATGCTGTGATCTAAACCAATCCAGTCTGGCTGTGTGTTTAGGGTCGTCGTCCTGCTGGAAGGTGAACCTCTGTCCAAGTCTCAAGTCTCTTCTTCATGTATATATATTTTTTGTGGCACTAGTAGCCTTTATTTTTTCAAGGTAGACGGACAGTAAGTGGGGTGGAGAGAGGGGGAAGACATGCAGCAGAGCTCTTTGGGTCCGGACTTGAACCCGGGGCTGTGTCAAGGATTGAGGCCTGTGTATATGGGTCGCACGCTCTACTGCTACGCTGTGCCCCTTTTTACAGTTTTTTTATGATGCTGCCATCGGCATTCACCATGGGGACTGGTGTGTTTAGGTTGACAATGTTAGCTTTCTACCGCACATAGCATATACGGATATTGTTTTCGAGCCTGACCATTTTTTACCTTCACGGCTATATCCCTGGCCTGTTCTTCATGGTTCTGTCTGTTCTCTAATGATATCTAACAAACCTCTGAGGCCTTCACAAAAAAATTGAGATCAATTTACACACCGGAGGACTTTTATTACTACTGAGGGTACTTCTGTAGGCAATTGGTTTCCGTGGGTTTTATTTAGGGCTCTCAGAGTAAAGGGGGCTGAGTACAAATACACGGCACATTTTCAGGTTCTTATTTGTAAAACATTCGGACAACCATGTGTCATTTATCTTCCCTTTCAGTTAGACTTTACTTTGTGTTTTTCTGTCATTTCAAATCCCAATTAAATACATTGAAATTTGTGGTTTTAATGTAACAAAATGCGGAAAAAGTAATTCAAGGGGACTGAATATTTGTTCACTGAAACCAGTGAAAAGAGTGACTCAGATGGTCCCAACAATTTTACTGGAAATAATGTTGACTAAGCCTAAATTTCTATTAGTTTCAACAACTTGAAGAAACCTGACATTATAACATATAAATAGACAAAAACTGTGTGTAAACTGTAATATGTAAAATATGAGACTATCTGGAATATTATGAAAGCAAGGCTGCATAATATCAACAAAACATGCAATATAAAATAGTGTCAGTGAATTTCATGATGATGAAATGACTTGCAATCAATAAATACTAAACTAAACTGTGATGCATTGCTGATATCGTGCACTGTAATTTTGTAATAACCATTAATTATCATTATATCAAGCAGCCCTGATGGACATACAACTATATCTGCCTTTGGTGACCATATGCATGTGTAAGAAATGAGACAAAGATTTCAGTTCTTTAATCTTTGCGATTTTGTGTCCGCTTCCAGGTGTGAGGAGCCCTGCTCTGATGGGACGTTTGGAGACGCCTGCCACTTCTTGTGTAATCCCTGTTTTCGTGGCAACTGCCATCATGTGACAGGAAGATGTGTCTGTCAGCCAGGTTTTCAAGGAGAAAGGTAAGCTGTCAGACCAGCACTCGAAATACAGATTTTTTTTTTCTAGAAATAAAGTTATGACTTCACACAGACACATATACCACAACCAGCCACACTGAATGTCTTTCATCTAACTAATACCGAGAGAAGACAAAGAAATATGCATGTTGTTCTGTAAAAACTCAAAACAAAGAATGAAAAAAGTTTCTACTTTCACACCAGACTGTTGTAAGGATTTATTGTTTATGCTGGATCCCTGTGAAGTATTTATAGAATATTATTAAATATTACACAGTAATATGCTTTTTATTTGTATTTGCAGGTTGATGACATCAACATACCCAGAATATCATTCATGTTTTTTTTCCATTGTTAACCACATACCTGGGGCTTGTTGCTGAAGATTTCTGTATGATGAAACATGTTTGATTTACCTAATGATGAGATTATTTTTTACATCAACTGTTAATGTTTTCAAGAACCTGTATTACAAAAGTCAACTAATTTATAAATACCTTATTCATAAGTTTTCGCTTGAATGGAGCCCTGGGCAAGCCACTCATTCCAATTAAAATGCAAGAAATTGCTGTAGAATACGGAGACTTGTTCAACTCTACAGCTCACAATTGACAAATGAGTTATTAAATATAATCTAGCACCTGTGCACCTTTCTAACGCTGCCGCGGGTGATTGCCCATATTAAAAATTTCCCATATCCAAAACTAGATTTGATATGAGGGCACATGCTTAATTAGTCTGCACAAGGTCCAGCTTCCATCAAAAATTTCTAATTATTATTTTTTTCATTTCAGGATTTAAGTATAATATACACAGTGAAAAATAATGCAAGATGAATGTCTTTTTGTCTCGAGACAGAATATTATCTGACAGAAAAATCTTTCAACACTAAAACGTCTCCAACGATGCTGAGCAGACAATGTAGCCTGCAGATTTATTACTGACTGGCAGATTACCATAACAAACTCCACTGGTACAAACTTAATATTATCTGGAAAATCTAATGCGTGCATCTTTTTATATATTTGAAACATGTCATGTCTGTTTTATTATCTAAACCTGCAATAAATATTTAGCTCGAAGCTTTAACATCGGAAGTACAGTCAGCCAAAGTTGGATGTAATTGTTTCCATTTCTACCAACAGTGGTAATTATTATTGGGTAAAGATGAAATGCCAAATAATTATTCCCTGAGGCAGCGTGCAGCTCCTGGTAACAACTAGAATACTTATTTTCAATCTCTTTTACAGTTTTATTTCACACCTCTTTTTCCGTTGTTCAGCAAGCACATTAAATCAGTTACGACATGATTTAATGTTATTAAACAGTTTGTAGTATAAAGCATTGCTCTGAATGTCACAATTTTCTCCAGCTGTAACAGCACCTGTCCTGCTCTGCTGTTTGGGCTCAACTGTTCGTCCATTTGTGACTGTGGTGAGGGGGTCAGCTGCCACCCTGTCACTGGTACCTGCCCCTACAGTATGTACAGCCACTCACTGGATCTGTCTTTCGTGAAGCAAGTGTTTACCTTCATGCCTTAAGGACACCTCTTATGTCGTGTGTTTGCCAGGTGGAAGAGGTGCTGTGCTTGCAGGCGTACTGGTTCCTCTGTTCCTGCTGTTTTTTGCCGTTCTCTGTTGCTGCCTGTGTTGTGGTGGAGGTCCGGCTGATGGGAAAAACAGGTCCTTCCCTCCTACATTCATTAAATTAAACATTTAAGTAGATGTATGGGATGTGTTGTCGTCTAAATCTAACAATTTCAAACAAAAGATCAGCATCATATACATTATTTAAGTTCATTGGATCCATCATAATGTCATTTAAAGAGCCCTCATTATGTTCATGCACTTGTTAAAACAAAAAATTAAATCCTTTACGTTTAAAAAAATATTGAATGCCTTTAGTAATAAATTAAACTTCCATCTCCTTTTTGGCAAAAGGTTTGTCTCCCCCTTCTGGCAGTAAGAATAATTGCACAAATCTTGCTCAAGTTGATGCTTTCCTTTGATGACAACTAGTTACATTACATTTCACTGACAGTGAGCCTGCAGGTCATTTTTGAAACTAATAAAAATAAAACGTTCCACACTTACAGAACTATAAACCCTTACATTTAGGGGGGTAAACCTGTATAAAAGCTCCTTAACCTTTTATTTCTACCATCTGCTCCTGTCTTCTTTCTGTTGGGGCAGTGCTATTGTGGCTGATGGAGGTCTGTTGGTCAGGATGAAATATCACGTCTACAGTGTCCTGGCAAACATCGGTGCTGCCCTGCCCTGTATGTCTGACTGGTCCTCCGGCCTGCCTCGGGTCACTGGTCAGTACCACCACAGAGTGTTTTTCCTCAGTCAATTACTCTCCCAAAGTCCATATTAAGCTGTTGATTAGCCATTTCCTGCTGTCGATACCGACGTTTGTGTATTTTTAATGTCTGAGAGCTCACAAAGAGTGGTGAAGATAATGTGATGAAGGAAAAGGAGGAAAACACCAAGAATGAAGTGGGATTATTGCAATTTATATCGTCATTGCAGAGCTCAGCAGTAGCATTACAATTAGAGGTTCTCCTGATATGCAGCCCTATAGTTTCTGGTTGGGCGACACTCTTTCCATTATCATGGATGGAACAGTGCTGTGTGAGATGTTCAAAGCTTGTAAAGCTGTTTTATAACCTTACCCTGCATCTCCACAACTTTCTCCCTGACCTGTCTGCTTGGTTCCTTGGTCTTCATTATGGTGTTCCTTCACTAATGTTCTCTAATAAACCTCTGAGGCCTTCACAGGACAGCTGGATTTATACTGAGATTAAATGACACACAGGAATACTGAATTTATTGATTAGGTGAACGTTGAAGGCAGTATGGATTTTTCCTAGGGGTATCAGAGTAAAGGGGGCAGATTTAGTTGTTCTATCACATAAAATCCTGATAAAATACATGGCGGTGGGTGGTTGTAACACACCAAATGTGTTAAGGTTGAAGGAGTATGAATACCTTTGCAAAGCAGTTTATATTAAGAGCTTCATTGCTTTCCCATGTTTAAATTTAATTTGACAAACTTGATGTCTTGATTTGTTTCAGCAATTTTTTGGACATTAAGCATTTCTGCTTCGTTTACACACAGTGTCTCATCATGACCCAGAGCTGACTTTTAACCACAGCTTCATTGAGCCTCCCTCCTCTGGCTGGGTCACTGAGGGGTCGTCCTTCGACAGTGATGAAGAGGAGGGAGAGGCTCTCTACTGCGTTCCTCCAAGAGAAGGTAGGAGCACAAATACTGCTGGGTAGCAGGAGGTTTATAGCAACAAACTTCCTCTCTGCATCCCCTCTGCAGATATCCCTGCCGTGGCTGGTGGGGAGTTCCAGGAGATGAGCTCCAAGTGTAACATGTTCCTAGACCCATCTGGGTTCAGCAGCGAGGACATCAGCTCGTCCTTCAACATCCCTCGCACCTCCAGCATTGCCAAGTCCAAGCGGCCGTCTGTGTCGTTTGCTGAGGGCACCCGCTTTAGTCCTAAAGAGAGGCGTGGATCTGGTCAGGACCCTGGTGCTCCTCCACGCAGCAAAGCTAAGACCCCCTGGGGGGTTCTGATGCTGTCGGCCCTCCAAGGTCAGGGAGGCACCGCTAGGACTGGGGAAGAGGATGGAACTGAGGAAGAGGAGAGGGATAATGGGGAAGAGGTTCAAACAACAGAGAACCAAGAGTCAAGCTTTGAGGTTGTGGACCAGGAAGTAGACAGAACCCCATCCTATGCGAATTTACAAGTTCCTGGGACATCAGGACGAAGACGGACCATGTCCAACACAGCTGCTCATAAAGGAACCCCGCCGCTGACATCTGATGGCGAGGTGGGAGCTTCTCATAAGATTACCACAGTATATGTGACAGTTACTAAAGTTGGCAGGCCCATAACAAAAACAGAGTCGAGCTCTGAAGGACCCGTCCAGGCCATGCTGCGCAGACTCGGCAGCCTGCAGAGACAAAGAGAACAGGACGGTGGAAAGTCAAAGTCAAAGGCAGCTGAGGGGATCACAAAACCCCCAAGAAGGAAGCTGGGAGCTCGGGCTGCCGTGTGGGAGCAGGGAGGCCCATCAGAAGTGGAGGCTAAGCCAGTCAGGCGGAAGAAGGCCTTCAATGCTGCTTCAGAGGCTCCTCCATCAGAGGGAAACACTCCAAAACGGCCTCTTTCATCAATCCTGAAGAGTGTCCCAGAAGTGGCAGCCACTGTCTGTGGGTCAGGTCCAAGAGGTGAAGGAGGAATCATGCAGGGGGTGGCTGCAGCCCCAGGACAAATAGAGAGCAGCTATCTGACAGTGGGACCAGCAGGAGAGGCCACTCAGTTTATCAACAACCAAGGAGCAGCAAACGATGAACCCTGCTATGAAAATGTCTTAATTACACAACCATAACGCAGAGACACCTAGTCAGCAGGTCTGATCATGATGCAACTTGTTTATCCCACTGCAGTTACAACGTAACAGACAGAAACTGCTGCATTTGGATTATGGTGCTTTAGTACATAATTTTACAGAAGTACAGTTTACCATGAAAACAAGTTAGAACAAGAGGTAAACACACTATCTGTAGAAAAAGCGTCCTTTTTATTAATATCCATGGATGTTTCTGTGTTGGTTGATATGAATTATCATTCACAGATTGGGTCACAGTCAAATGAAACTGTACAGGGGTGATCTGACTGTGTCTTGTAGAAATGTTTGAAAACATGATTCTACAAGACACCCCATTAAAGATTTTTTTATTTAACAAATAATCAGATATCGGTGTCTGATCCTATTTTGTTATCTCTTGAAATGTATTGATTTATTGCACTTAAACTACAAAATAACCTTGATTTACTTCTGAAACAAAAGAGATAAAGAAAAATGTGATTTCTGGCTGAGGGAAAAAAGCCGAACTAGCTACTCACTGTCTTACCTCGTTTGGGTGAAATAACTTCAGTGAAACACTTCTTGTAGCCACCTGCCTCTGATATCAGTCTGAGGAAAGTTTTCCCCACTCCTCTCTGAGGGGTTTCTTGCTGTTCAGCCCGTTTCAACTCATCCCGAAGCATCTCAGTGGGATCAAGATCTGGGCTTTGACTCCACCCAAGACTTTCCATTTCTTAATTCTGAGCCAGATTTTGGTGGATTTGCAGTACTGGTATGGTTTGTGTGGGGTCGTTGTCATGTTGCAGGTTCCAGTTCTGTTTCAGCTTCAATGTTTTTACCGACGATCTCACATTTTCCTCAAACATCCTGTCATACTGGGAATTTTTGCAGCAAAACATTCTTCATGTTTTTATCAAAGAGCACACCCCTCTTTCTGTTTGTACAGTTAACGACTTTTATATGAACAGTAGAAAGATCCTACTGAAGACGTTTTAGGGGTTTTGGAGACTTATTTTAGCATCTTCTCAGACTGAACAGGATGACCAGACCTTGTCACGTTGGCAGTTGTTTTGAATGGTAAACGGCTGCGCATTCACCCAATCGGGGTTTGTTGCCTTGCCCAGGGGCACATCGACATGTGACAGAGGGGAAGCTGGAATAAACCCACAACCTATTGATTGCAAGATGACTTCTATACCCACTGATTTCAAAGGCCTCTTTAAATCCGTTATCAGACTCATAACCTGCTAAAATCTTCCAGGTTGTTTCACCAGACCATGATGTTCACTCCAAACTACTTGTCTGAGGTTTAAACAGGCCAAGCCTCCTTTAAAATGCTGAGTAATGATGATGATAATGATTTCTCAGTACTGTTCAATTTTATATTAAATATCAGTGTCTCCAGCTATGTCTGAAAAACACAGAGGCTGTTGTGGGGTGTCTTAATTGTTTTAACGGCACTGTAGATTTCTTCTGTTGTTTAATAAAAACCGAAGAGAAAAAACTGGAGTTGTGAGCACGCTTTCACATCCACAGCTGGATGATCACAGGAAACCACCCAGCATGAGGCGCTGCTGATTGTTAATAACATCTCTGCAGTTTATTTTTATTTATTCACTCAATAAAGTTAAAGTTACAGATGGGAAACATGACATAGAAAACATTTAGTACACGTTTTTTGTCCTTTTGAAGACTATAGTGTTAGTTCTTTGCCATCTGGGACTGTCTGAACTGAGTCTGTTTTGCGTGCCACCGTGTTTGATAAAGTCCATCAGCTGACGCTGCGAACACACAAGATAGCCACTCAAAAAATCAGCCATCTGAACTTTGACCGTTTGGACTGTTTCTGGTTGCTGATCTTTATGAGTTACCCTGCAAATGTTTGGTGAACTTTTCACAATCAGCACAGATGGTACCTGTGAAAATGACTCATGCATTTCGTATTATTTCAAACTCACACGACTCACGCAAACAGCAAAATGTGTCAAACTACTTCTTCTCTGCTCCAATTGTGTCTGGACAGCCGAGCCAGTACTTGGCAATGGATCTGGGGTATGGAGGCATAGCGGGATCAACTGTCTTGGTTCTGAGGTCCACTCTGTAGTATTTATCTACAAACAAAAGCAAGGCAGCCTTTTAAAAACCAGAAGCTCTTCAACATTTTATTTTGTTTTGTTGGGTTATGTCATTAAAACAAGTAAAATAAAATAATGATACCAGGGCGTCACAATAATAAGCAGTGCTTATCCATTAGCATTGCAGTTTCGTTTAGGGGGACGTAATTCATGTGTTTTATTTTGACACAGAAGTTGAAATTTTTAAGATTAAATTGGAAAAATTAACAAAAAATCCAATAAAGTTTAAATTCAAGGTGGGAGGGTCTGAGGTTTCTCACCAACCCTGATCTCAAAATCCAATATGGCCGCTTTACATACAAACAATAGCATTAGGTCAAGATTTACATGTTATTAAATTTGTCTCACAGTAATGTACAACCTTCCTAAGGTAAAATGTGGTGTTTGAAAGTATGAAAAGCAGAGAAATACATTTTATTAGCTTGTTTTGCTAATAGTAGTTAGCCTCATCACTGAGCATTTTTATTAGAAAACCCTACTTGGGAGGAGAGAAGCTGGGTTTGATATCATTTGACAGTTCAAGGTCCAACAGTGGTAAAAACACCTTCCTGACCCTCCTTTCAAACACGGTTTGAAATAATTAAACACATAAATCAACTGCATTCATTGTCTTCTCTGAGAATATTGTAATCACTTGTAGTACTTTTGATTACAACCCTGAATAGCTGTTCAGTGTGAGAGAGGCACACAGAAACTATCACACAGCAAGAGAGTTTAAAGAGGAACAACTGATTTTAGCCATTTCCGTTTTTGTCACGAGAACAAATTCACAGCATATGAAACTGTTTACTACAATAAGTTTTCCAGACAGAGCGGAAGGGAAAACCAAATTGTTTTCTCCACTAAATTCACTTCTAAACTCAGACTTTCCATCTGTTTGAATGAAAATCTGCAGAATCTTTGTATTTTTTTTTGTTCTGGGTTTCTGATGTAAATTTGTTTAGCCTAAATAAAAGTTGATCTGAAACCTGACATATGTGACCTGTTTTAAACACAAAACACATGACCTATTTAGCCTTTACCTCTGGATCAGAAAACTATTATGGTCTAGGAAAGATGGCGACAACTGGTTGCATTTATGTCACATAATGTTTGTCTTTGACCAAAATAAACTTTTTGCCTTGTTTAATGTTAAAAAGTATGTGACTGGATTACAGCTCTCATGATGCTTTGAAAACCTTTCTAACAAATGAGTGGTTTTATAATATAATATAATATAATATATATACTGTTTACCTGCTTTAAAGAAGAACACACTCTGGATGGGCATTTGCCTCTGGATGAACTGACTATTTCTGGTGTCGTAGTTGCCTCTGTTGTTCTGGTTGTAACGATCCCAGTCCTGATCCCACCTTCTGTTCTGGTCCCAGTCCTGATTCCATCGTCTGTCCTGGTACCAGTCTCGATCCCACCGCCTGTCCCCATCTCGGCCCATCCTCTCCTCCATCTCCATCCTCCTCTCTGCCAGTCTCAGACCCAATTCCATGCCCCTCTCAGCAAACCCCTGTCCCATGCTCATCCCCCGCTCGGCCATGGACCCCCAGGAGGGAGACCGGTTCCTCCGCCTCTGACCTCTCAGCTGTCTATTCTGCTGGTACTGCTGGTCCCACTGAGGACCCCACTGCTGGTCAGGCCGGGACGATGACCTCCAAGGAGCGACATAGATCCTGCCGGCCATGGCAGCATCCACTGGAGACTTGAGGCCTTTCCAGTCTTTATTGATGAAGTGATGCTTGTCATGATGCTGAGGCACTGTGTAAGATAAGAGTCATCAACACGCAAATGTGTTTATGATAGACCTACACCAAGGTAGCACATAAATGTGAAGTGGAAGAAAACAGATCCATGATTTTCCTTTAAAATTCAGGCCCCTTGAGTCAATACTTTGCAGAACCATATTTTGGGGTGTTTGGGGGTATATCACCAGTGGCTTTGCACATCTGAAGACAGACATTTTTCCCAGTCTTGGCAAAATACCTCAAGTTTAGTAAGATTGAATGCAGAACGTCTGAGAACATTAGTTTCCTAAATCTTTCAACAAATTCTCAATTTTGATCTAGGTCTGGACTTTGACTTGGTCATTCAAACACATATATCTTCATTCATCTAAACTATTCTATTGTAGCTCCAGCTGCATGTTTAGGGTCGTTGTTCTGCAGGAAGGAGACACACACAAACACAAACACACACACACACACACACACACACACCTCTCAGATTTTTATCTGTAAGAAATTAAAAAAAACGATTTATCCTTTTTCTTCAACTTCACAATCATGCACATTATGTGGGTCATTTATGTAAAATCCTTATTAAATACTATTAAGTTTGTGGTTGTAAAGTTAGAAAATGTAAGAAAGGTCAAGCTGTATGAATCCTCTTATTAAACTTACAGTCAGAGAATAGTTCGCTGAAGAAATGCTCATTGTTGCTGTAGTACAGATCTGTGTAGCGCCTGAACAGTGTGGAAGGAGACCTCTCAGACATGTCTGCACACTCCTCATGGGAGGGTTGGTGCAAAAACTCATAAACATAGTACTGGTCACCTGGACAAAACCACAGCATAAAAACGGTCAAGCATGTAGGCATCGTTAATAAGCTGCTGATCACCTTTAAACCACTAGAAAATATCTGAAATACAAAAAAAATTCTGAAAATTACGAAAATACCTTTGAAAAAGTAAACTTTCTCTTTTCCATGGTGGCTGTGAGCAGGAAGGGCAAAAGCTGCATCCACGTGATCAGGAATCTTGTCAAAACCAACACTGATGTCCCGTGGATAGTCATCTTCCAGCACGCCGTCGTCAAACCTCCAGTACTTGTTTCCCTGATGGACGTTTTCATCAGATCAAATGTTAGAAATCAGGGGAGAATGATGGTTAACAAGTGATAATATCTCCATGCTGTCACCTTAAGGATGTAGGTCTTCCCCTGACAGTTGATGCGGGTGAATGCAGCATCAATTGGCCCGCTGATGCCCCACACATCTCTTATCAGCTTTGGATAACCGGGAAGAACTGACTTCTGGTCCAGCTCAAAGAAGTACTCCCCTGGAAAACAGAAAGCTTACATTAAAGTTTTCATGACAACAAAACAACAGCACGACGATTTATGGAATATTTTTGGATTTGGGATAAAATGTGTGTCACCTCTGAAGGCGTAGATGGAGCCGTTTTTAAGCTGCATGAAGGAGTCAAAAGGCCTCCCACTGCAGACCTCAGCATCTGGGTCAGGTGGTGCTGTGGTGGCTGCGGTGGTGGCTGCTGTTGTGATGGGAACAGCGGTGGTGGTTGAAGGAGTCGGAGTAGCTTCAGTTGTGGTGGCAAGCTCACTTTTGGGGGTCACTCTTTGATTTACAAGTCGTGGAGGTTTTGTCATTTTCAGATTGGTCTCTAAAGGTCGAAGCAGTCTATGGTTGAAGTCTGGGACAGGAGGCTGGGTGTATGCAACTGCTGTGGGACCTTCAGGAGATGGAGTAGTGGTTTCAAACAAGTCATCTTCATCATCTTCTGCAAACACAAACGTGTCGCCACGAGCTGACGGGGGAACAAGGGTAATGTTGATAACGGTGCTAGTCTGAGGATTTGGAGCAGAGACTGTGTAAAATATGCAGTTTATGGTTCGGAGTGAATGGGCGGTGAGGTTTCTTACTCGTCATGCCACAGACGGCCTCATAGTCAGAGCAGCAGCTTTTGTAATACTTGCACATGGAGTCACACTGGCACTTCCTCTGAGACTCAAAGCCATTTTGACATCGGTCCAGACAGGACTCTTTGGATAAAACGATGCACTTCATTCACGATGTCTCTATGAGTTTACTTTGCTTTGTTAGTGACTTTCCCAGACAAATTAATTCCCTGTGGTTCTTGATAAGATTTAATTTGATTACAATTCCCATGCGACTTTGACAGCACACCAGGGCAAAAATCAGGTTTTCCCAATTATAACAAGTTCTACCCTGTTTGGATGCTTTGATAAGTTAGAAGCTCCTTGGTTCAATAATTACTTGAGGGCAGCTCAGAGTTTGGACCATTAAAAGTATAGGGATTTATGATTGCATTCAGGCAACTTTGTGAGGTACTTTGCAGCTTTTAGATGTTTTTTACTCAAACAATTATTCATGGCGAAACACTAAGGGCAAATTTTGGGCTCACTGGATGTCAGGCTACGAAATCAATCCAAACTGCTTATTATCAGTGCCTTGCAAAACGTTACAGCCACAGAGTTCCACGTTTCTTAGGGGTTTAAATGAAAATAAGTGAATCATTGTGAAGTGGAACAGTTCCCTTTACTCTGGTTCCCCTAAATAAAATCCAGTGCAGCACGTTGCCTTTAGAAGTCACCCAATTCGCAAACAGCATTAACCTGTTATTGTTTAAGATTTTGTGGTTCTAATGGCCTTTGTTGACAGTAATCAAACTGGGCAGAGAGAGAAGAGGGGAAGACATTCAGCAAAGGCCGCAATGTTAGGAATTGAAAACCAGACATGTGTGTCAAGGACCTTTAGCCCCAGCCTATGTGTGACGCAACCTTAGTATAAATGCAGGTTTTCTTTGAAGGCCTTAGATGTTTCTCAGAGAGCACTGGTGAACAAACATAACCATGAAGCCCAGGGAAAAAGTTTACTAAACAACTTCAATCCTTCAATCCACACTGTTCAATCCATCATCTGAAAATAGAAAGAGTATGGTGCAGCAGTAAACCTACAAAGACATGACCCTCTGTCTGAACTAACAGGCCAGGCAAGGAGAGCACTAATCAGAGAAGCACCCAAGAGGTTTAGGTGGGTGGGTTTAGGGGAGCTGCAGAGATCCACCTAAAAAGACAACTAATGGTTATGCACTCCACAATTGTGTCCCAGACTGAATGTAAAACAGTTAGTGTAGTAGAAAACTAACATCCCACATCACATAGAAGCCATAGTAAAACATGGTGGTGGCAGCAACATCCTGTGTGCTGTGGGGATGCTTTTCTTCAGTGGAGACAGAAAACCCGTTCAGAGTGGGCAGAGGTTCACCTTTAAATAGAACAACAGCAGCAACAGCAGCCAGAGCTACAATGCCATGAGTCAAAGCATGTTCATGTTGGACCAGTGAAGGTCCAGACCAAAGTACAACTAAGACTCTGTGGCAATACATGAAGATTGATATTCACAGATTCTCCTTATTCAATCTGGTCGAGGTTGAGGTGTTTTAAACTGATCATTTCAGTCTCTGAATGAGCAAAGCTGGTAGAGGCATACTGTGGTTCTACAAAGCATTTAATCTGGGTGGTTAAACACAAATGCACGCCACACTTTTCAGATTTTTATTAATCGAACATTCTGAAAACCGTATTTCCTTTTCCTTCTGCTTCTCAATTATGTTCTGCTTTGAGTTGGTGTTTCATGTAAAATGAAATTTATCATTTTAATGTGAAACAGATCAAGTTGTGAATACTTTTGCAAAGTGCTCTAAGTTATTTTACTTCAGTTTTGTTTTTCAGGTAATCAGTGAACTCATGGAAGTTCATTGTGAGATGGTTACTTATTATTATTATTATTTTACCCATAAACATAAGATCCATATTCGTGAAAGAGGTTTAAATCTTCAAATAGTTAGCACTTACTGACACCCAACTAGACAAATTCATTCCCTAACGAAACGTTCCTTAATTTACCTTTAGTGTCCTGCCATGTGTGAATTTAAAACATAGGCTTTTGATTAGATCAAAGAGAATCAATAAGTCCATCGTATTCAGAACAAACAACAAATTAATTTCAAAATTATTATATCTGATGACCAGGATAGACAAGACGTTAGTAGCAACAGCAGCAAAAGAGTAGCAACAGCACCAAAAGAGTTTGCCACCCAGAATAACACCTCTTATAGGTTAAATAGGATAAAAAAGAAGATCTTGCTGAAGTAGAAAATACTTTTAACTGAATTTTTATTTTATTACTCACCGTCTTCAGTGAAGGCCTTGGCGCTCAAAGTGAGCAGTAGGAGGACACACAGCTTCATGCTGTCTCTGTTCTGTCAGCAGACAGACTGAGGAGGTAATGATAAACCATGCGTTCTCGGTTATTTGAAACATGTGCCGCTCACCCCTCTTCACTCTGTTTACTTTAACCTCAGTTGTTTGTGAGCAACTAAACCTGGATAAAAAAAGAAAGGGATCAATAAGAAACACAAAGCTGGATCCATCTAAGCCTGCAGAGGCCTGAAGGAGCTATTTTATCTATCTTTGTTGCAGTTTATGAATCTTGAAGCGAGTGGTATGTTTTCAGTGCAATGGATAATATTGAATGTTATGTTCAAGTTATGTTTCTTCTGTGGAACCTCCTTAATCTCTTAGAAAAAGTGAACAGCTTTGTCTGACCAACTGTCCAGGAAGTAGAACACATAGGTGCTTGTAGAGAAAAACAGACACAAATCAAAAAACATAATTCCCTTTTAAAACGCTGCTCTAAAGAAAATAATTACAATACCAAGCAGGGGTAAAAATCATCCTCGAAAGAACAGCTTAACCCCTGAGCATTTCTCCCACGCTGACTACAACAGCTTTACTATTTTCTACAAAGAATCTGAAGCATTAAGACTAGTTCTATTGCTTATTTAAGATGAATAAATCTATTTTTTTTTATTAGTTTTTTTTCTGTTACCTGGTGGGAAGTTGGAAGACACATTTCTGACCCAATATCAATTGGTTTTTCATCTGCACACCTTCATGAAATCCATGCAATTACCCTCAGAAGGAACCTAATTAACAAATACAATCCACCTATGAGTAACAAAAACTCAGTATGAGTCCAGATGTTCTGTGAAGACCCCAGAGGTTTGTTAGAGAACATCAGTGAACAAACAGCATCATGAAGACCAAGGAAACCAGCAGACAGGTCAGGGAGAAAGTTGTGGAGAAGTTTACAGCAGGGTTAGACTGTAAAATCATTTTCTGAGCTTTTTACATCTCATAGAGATGTTCAGTCCACCATATGAAAATAAAAACTGTATGGCACACCTAAAACGACCAAGAGGAGCCCAAGAGGAGCCCAAGAGGCCAGGTTAAATCTGGAGGAGCTGCAGAGATCCACAGCTCAGGTGGTATAATCTGACAAGGACAGTTACTCGTAGGCACTAAATAAATCTGTCCTTCATGGAAAAGTGGTGAGAGGAAAATCATTATTGAAAGAAAGGCTTAACAATCCTTGCAGACACAGCACACATGTAAAAAAAAGGTGCTCTGACTAAAGCTGATCTTTCTGGCCTATATGCAAAACGCCACATGTTTTAGAAAACTAACACTTCACACTATGCTGAACACAATATCCCTATGGCAACCCAAGGTGGTGCCTTCTTCATGCTGTGGGGGAACATCTCTTCAGCTGATAGAGGAAAGCTTGCCAGACTTGAAACGGATGGCATAGAAATACCAAAAAGTGAAAATGAGTTATGTTTACCATTTTTTTCTAAGCATAAAGTTTAAAAAAGATAAATGTGTTCAGCTAACTATAAAAAACACTTTCTTTATTATCTACTAAAAACACATTTTATCAGTTTCCTTCATAATTGACTTTTTTAAAAGTTCCCTTTTTTGAAAAATAAAGTAAAATCAAATAATTAAATGCAGAACTAAATTATTTTTTTTTTGCACCTGATTGTTTAAACAGGAAAGTTAATCCAAGAGAGCTGTCAAGAATGACAAAACTTTAAACTGTACCACTTTGTTGTCAGTATTGAGTAAAAGATGCTGGCTATTCTCAGCCACCTGTTTCTAACATTTAAAGCAGTTAGGAACAAAATAGGATGGCTGTAGAAGGGAAACAAAAAAGTCTAAGCATCCAGTCAGAAAACTAGAAGTAATATGGTTGAAACAAGGAAATTCACAACAACAGAAATAGAGTACAAAATCTCAAAAACAGGAAACATAACCTTGGACTAAACTATATCAAACGGGGAAAGGAAAGTGGATCTAGTGATCTACACTATCCTTCAAAAGTCTGGGCACACCTTTGTCATTGAATGGCTTTTCTTTATTTTTAGTACCCTCTACAGTGTAGATACATGGTGAAGCTAAATATATGTAATTATGTAGCAAACAAAAAATAGTGCAGTAACTCAAAACATCATTTATATTTAAGACTTTTTAAATCTTTGATTACTATTTGCACACTCTTCTCTCCTTGAGCTCCATAAGGAAGTCACCTGAAATTGTTTTCCAACAGTCATCTAGGAGTTTCCAGAGGAAGGAATAAAAGTAAAGACAAACTATTGAAGCAGAAAGTGTGTCGAAACGTTTGACCCGGTAGTGTCCATTAAGCATCTTATTAAACATCTAAATGACAGAAAAAAGGTTATGAAGAGAAGCAGTTATGGACTGTGGGTAACTGGATTTAGATGACATTTATTGATGAATTACAGATCTGGACTAGATATTGAGATGGTGCTGGAAATTTTGTTTGGTACAGTTAAAAAATACAAGCAAATCTCTACATGACATGAATTCATGTGTGAATATTGACATTTTTGGCACTCTCATTCCATTAATCAAGTGTAGGTTTAGAGATGATTATGTTATTAATCCACATGATAAAGCATCCTATTACACAACAAATTATTACAACAAAGTTTATCAAAAGCATCACATGGCTTGAAGACAAGTTTAAATATCAGTCAGACTTAATATTCATGGTAGTTATTGATTTTTTCTCGATGACAAAAGAGCTGATGGAGTACCGAACATTTGGCACTTGCTGTGATTTTATTTATGTTGATTTGAGTTAAATAGCTTATTCACTCCATTACAGTTTTTTTTCTTTTTTTCTTAAATTACGTAATAATAATAATAATATTGATAATAATTTTACATTTACTTCAATGTAATTAATTTTGTTTTGTCATATTTTTCTCCAAACATTCATGTAATTTAGTTACTTTTTAAATTACATTTGATCTAATAGATAATTAGTTTATAGTTACTGAATTAATCTAAATACTGTTTTGCAATCAAATTGTATTTAAATCAGATTTATTTTGTTATTATAATTCAATTTAACTACTATTTACAATGAACATAACCATTTATTTTATTTCAATGAGTAGTTTCATTTGATTACTATTAACTTCATTGAATAATTTTACTTTTATTACTTATCCAAGTTTTAGTTTTTATTTAAATTAAGTAAAGATAACAATCTAATTAAATTGTTTTACTTGAATTCAATTTCTATTTTATTATTGATAATTCATGTCATTTTGTCTTACTAGGGTTTACTTCTATTTTATTTTACACTTATCTGTCTTAATATTTATATATTTATTTTATTTTTGACTTAAGTACAATTTTTTTATTTTACTTAATTAAATAAAAAAAATATTCATTGTAATTGTTTAATTTCTTGCTATTTTTAGATACATTTAACTGTTTTCCCTTTTTATTTTATGTTAGAGTGTTTTTCTCTGTTCCCCCAGCAGGGGGCCGGAAAATGTTTACAGCACAGAGACGCTGCGCGCTTTGCGCATGCTCTGACCGGGTGTATTAAAGGTGGAGGACAGGAGGATGGAGATTTAGCGGATGAGCGCTTATTAACCCAAACCCTGCGGTAGAATCGCGGTCTAAAATAAACTGAATGATGCGATTATTATTGAACTACTCTCAAGAAGTGTTGTTGTTGATGTTTATGCTCCATTAGGCCGTTAAATAGCTTGGGTTGCTGTGGAAACGAGGACTATGACAACTACAACCATCCTTTGTCTGCACTGAATGCGGAAACGCACAATATTTTTTTCTTCGTCAGAAAGAAGAAGCTTTTTTCTTCCCAGCAGTTAATATTTTGGTCCACTGAGCTTCAGTTTGTGCTTGTTTGCAGAAAAAACAAAGAAATGTCAGTGGAGGACAGAGCTGTAGACTAAACATCTGAGGGCTTAAGATCTGCTTTTGACACCATCAGAGTGGAGGTGATGCAATGCGATGAAAGCTGTCAGGTGTTATCTGTAATATCGTTAGGACTCCGTATTAACTTTAATGTGGTGCTGTGTAATATCTACTGGATCAGCCTGAACCACAGGCCTCTGTAAACAGCTGCAGGCCTGGACCCTCCTCTGTCTCTGTCAGTAGATGCTCTTGTCGCTGACGCTCTTGCTGTTCAGGCTCCATCAACATCTCACCCTCATGTTCAGCTCAGACAGACTCACTGTCCCGGCCTATGTCAGCCGGCTGCAGAGAGGGAGGAGCGGCTCCGGCTGCGAGCCCAAGCCGGTCTCCCCGGGTCTCAGCGCCGACGTCCAGGCTGTCCTGAAGGACTCAGTCCCCGCCCTGCGGGAAGCCATCAGGAGCCTCAAATCAGCAAAGGAGAACTCAGATTCAGACGAGACCCGCAGGGCCATCGCGGAGATCTATCAGCTTGTGGAGGAGGCCTGGGTTCTACCCACCGTGGGCCGTCAGGTGGCCGAGGAGATCTGCAACAGGATCCGGTTGGACGGAGGCCTGGAGGAGCTGCTTCAGCTGCAGCAGACATCGGCTGTGGAGATCATCTATGAGTCTGCAAAGCTGCTGGAGCAGATCCTGATCTCAGAGAACAGGTACCGACTCTGTCAGAGGGAGGACGTTTCAACAGTGAGAATGTTGTTTTGAATAAAAGCTACATTTATATTTCTATGATCAGCCTTGAGATTCTGGTTTTTGTTTCAACTGCTTAAGGTCTAAAAACTCAGAAAATTAAATATTTTATAGGAGAAAACCACAATGTAGGAAAGTTATACTTTACAATTAAACAAAAAGAAAAAGCAGCCCACCTAAACAAGTTTGCAATTTTGCACTATTGATATATTCTGTGAAACAATAGCCTAACTATAAGAATGTTTTTTTAATTCTAATGATTAGAAAATACTGCACACTTTGTGTTTTGGACTGTTTGCAGTAAAATATTTACAGTTCATAAAATCTTTGACTTAATTTTCCCCAAACTATAAGACATGGATTTTAAATAGACTCAATCTATGACCATTACTTCCAGTAATTTACAGGCACTCACTGTGGGCATGGATGTGATGATTATTTTAGACATTTGAGTTGAAGTCAGTGTTTTGTTTAAGCCATTCCAGAAGCTTAACATAGTCTGCTTTATCCATTTAAATTCAGGTTTTAATGTGGCTCTGGGGTCATTGCCCTGTTGTAGCATCCATGTGGGTCCCAGTTTTTTAACTATTAAACTGTCGTTTGAGGTGAATTTGAAGAATTTGGAGGTATTTCTCCCGTTTTTATTATGCCACATATTTGTTTGTGCATTGCAACAGCATCACTTGCACTGAAACAGCCTCGGATCATAATGTAACCATCTCCATCATTGACAGTTGGTAAAATGTTCCTTTTGGGTTGAAAGCCTCGGGTGGGCTTCTCCTTGTCTAATCTAGCCCCAAAACTTTCACCAGAAGGCAATTGTTTTCTCGATGTGGGCAGCTGCAACTACCAGAGGTCCTTGAAGGTGTTGAGTTCTGGTGCAGAAGCTAATTGCTTGGTTTGTACCCTCTTAGTTCATACTGGTGTGAAACTGACTCAGCGTCTTGTCCATCCCATACACCCCGGTACTGGAGAATCATCCGAGTATTTCTGCAGATGACAGGAGTCTGTCTTGTGCTGGAAGTCTGAGGAGTACAGAGTGAAAAGGAATCCACAGCGATAAGCAAACTGCAGGGGGTCCTGATAGTTACTTGTTTGCTTCCTCAGGTTGGCCAACAGGAGTCTCACCTCTGCCTTAATCAACATTTGTGGACTTTGCTTAAAAGCTGGGTCATTGAATATGTTTTTTGTATCATCAGCCCACCTTGGTTCAAACACAATATTAAAAACCCAAAGTTTATGTGAAACTAATGTCCCTGATGAGTGGATGTTGGATGGGTAAATCATTTTGATCGTTATCTCATCCCTCTGTTAACAGGGACTATGTAGCACGCTTCGGTCTGGGGGTCATCCTTAACCTGACTCGACAGCAGGACGATGCCCAGCTGGCTCGCAGCGTCTCCGGCATCCTAGAGCACATGTTCAAACACACAGCGGAAACGTCCATCCACCTCATTTCCAACGGTGCCCTGGACACCCTCCTCTTCTGGTGCAGGGGCACAGACCCCACCGTGCTACGTCACTGTGCCGTGGGACTGGCCAACTGCGCAATGTACGGCGGCCACCGCTGTCAGCGATGGATGATTGAGAAGCAGGCGGCCGAGTGGCTCTTTCCTCTAGCGTTTTCCAAAGAGGACGAGCTCATCCGCTTCCACGCCTGCCTGGCCGTGACAGTGTTGGCTGCAAACAGGGAGATAGAGAAAGAGGTGGTGAAGTCTGGAACCTTGGAGCTGGTGGAGCCGTTCATTGCCTCTTTGGATCCGGATGACTTTGCCCGCTGCTTATTGGACAGTGCAGACTGCATGCAGGGAAAGACAGCATCTGACCTTCAGCACCTTTTGCCGTTACTAGATGGCACGAGAGTGGAGGGAAAGTGTATTGCGGCCTTTTATCTTTGTGTTGAGACCAGTATCAAGTCTCGCCAGCGCAACACCAAGGTACAATGACTCACAAACCTCAATTAATACTGGTGTGAGGGCTTAGTTTTGGTTTGTCATGATGATTTTTTCTCCTTTTTAAGATATTTCAAGAGATCGGTGCAGTGCAGAGCCTTAAAAGAATCGTCATGTACTCCAGTAATGGCACGGCCTGCAGTCTCGCCAAACGGGCCCTGAGTATGATGGGAGAGGAAGTCCCAAAACAAATCTTGTCTTGTGTGCCCAACTGGAAGACCTGCGAGGTGCAGACATGGCTGCAGCAGGTTGGCTTCAGTGCCTACAGTGACCGTTTTCAGGTAAGTTAAAGCTCAGACCCTAGGGACTTCCCGGAGGTACACTTTACTTCACTGTGAAAAAATAGTGAGAAAATCTCTAATGGCTGGTTTCTGGTCGTTTGGTGTGACAGATTCTCCAACAGCAAACTTAGCTCTCTCAGTTTGGCTGCTGCTGCGACCAATCTGATCCTTGTCCTTCTTTCTGTTCTGATGCATCCTATAGGAGCTTCAGGTGGATGGAGATCTCCTGCTGAGCATTACAGATCAAGATCTGAGCTCTGATCTCAGCATGGCTGCAGGTCTCACCCGCAAGAGGCAAGTAGTGAAGACCCCTGCGCAACATAAGACTGAGGTAACATGTCCCTGGTCTGAAAGAGACTCCTGCTGTGTGTCTTCATCCAGGTTTCTGAGAGACTTACGTGTGCTGAAGACCTACGCCGACTACTCCACGTGTGACCCCGACAACATGGCTGACTGGCTGGCCAAGGTGGATCCCCGTTTTCGACAGTACACCTACGGTCTGGTCCAGTCAGGAGTGGACCGCAACAACGTTGAGAAACTGACTGACCAGCAGCTGCAGCTCGACTGCCACGTGGACAACGGAGTACATCGAGCAAAGATTTTGTCCGCCACCCGCAGGCCGTTAAAGCCGTGCCACACAGACGCCCAGCCTCCAGGGCCCGATGTGTTCATCAGCTACCGTCGGACCACCGGCTCCCAACTGGCCAGGTATGATCTGACAGGGAATTAAAAAAATATATATACTCCCAAATTAATGTAAAACACAGCAATTAATTAATTCTTCTCATCCTCCAGCCTTCTTAAGGTGCACCTACAGGTCAGAGGATACAGTGTTTTTATAGATGTGGAGAAGCTGGAGGCCGGTAAATTTCAAGACAAACTGATTCAGAGCGTACAGAGGGCACAAAACTTCATCCTGGTCCTGTCCGCCAGCGCGCTCGATAAGTGCATGGGCGACACTGCCATGAAGGACTGGGTGCATAAGGTCAGGAAATTTATCCAGCCTCAGACAACTAATGTTAGATATTATGCATATTTTCTAAAAAGTCAGTTAAACCTGAACATAGAGGCATTTTTGAGTATTAAATATGTAGCGATTGTTGGAGATATGTTTAAATGTGATAAGATCGACTGTCAGAGTTTGGTTGTTTAAAATTATGTGCAGGGACACATTCAGCTTTTCCAGGATGTTAAAGATGTTTGTCCAAGCTTATCTGCAGTGACCGTGAGGCGTAAAACATGGATGCATTTCTTGTTTTTAGACTTTAGCTGTTTTATGTCTTTGCTGTTCCTCAGCTTCATGTTTTATATCTGTTTAGCTTTAATGTGTATCTGGTGATTTCAATAAAATCCAACAGATACCATCTCAGGGGACTTTATAAGACTAACAGGTCGAATTCAACTCCAGTTATATTGACTCAGTTGTGGTCAAGGCAACCTAACCTGAGACTGTGTCATGACTGAGACCAAAGCATATCAAGTCAAGGCTAAGACTTTGAGGGAGGCAAGATCATTTTCAAGACTTTTGCTTTAATCGTAATAATGTATTAGTTGCTGCAAATGTTTAAAGAAAACTGTCCTGTGTCAGCTCATTGGCAAGCTTATCTAAAACAGACCTCCACACACACGGGTTGCCTTTGAAAAGCATGTTATTAGATTAAGCATTATCTGTGTAATTGTTTTGTTGGGGTTACTATAATCAGGATGAATTCACTCCTTTATTCCCTTTTGGTTTTCAAATATTTAGAATTATGGTGATAAATAAATTTCAAACACATACTTAAATTTCCTTGGATATTAGTTTCTAAAGCATCTGAAAGTCCAGTCCTCGATGGCTGATGTTCTGGACCTTTACATGTGTCCCTGATCCTACACGCCTGAATCAAACCACTAAACTGCCTCCTTAGCATGCAGTAAAGGTCTGCTAATAAGCTAAGAACATAAAATCCCAATAAAATCAACTGAAGTTGGTGTTCTAACGTGACAAACTTTGAAAACGTTTAGAAGTGTAAATACATTTGTAAGGCACCACACACTACTTTGCTGTTTCTCTTTTCGCAATTTGTTTTATTTTACTGTTCCGTGACTAAGGTTGTGTTTTCCACCTCAGGTTTCCCCTCTTGACATCTTCCCTGCATGAGTTATTCAGTTAAAATATTTAAAATCAAGCTACTGTGATGCTGTACATGTGTATATATATGTGCTCTCTTTCAGACTCTAACATTGAAAACTGGCTCAGAGTTTATCTGTTCTTTCTTTCTAGGTGAAACGACTAAAGGAGCTACATCCATTAACATTTACTTTTCCTTCCCATAGAAAGTACTCCTGGATCAGTGCTTCTTTGTTCTCTTTGTGTCTCTGCTCTGTTCTCTCTACCCCCGGGTCGGGGGTCGTTTGCAAGGGCCGCTCACACTGAGCCTGGTTCTGCTGGAGGTTTCTTCCTGTTAAAAGGGAGATTTTCCTCTCCACTGTCGCTACATGCATGCTCAGTATGAGGGATTGCTGCAAAGTCAAAGTGAATTGAACTGTACATGCAAGTATTCCTTTATGCATTTAGCTGTTCGAATGTAATGTTTAAAGTGCTGTTAATATTGCAGGAAATAGTCACGGCCCTGGCTGGTAAAAAGAACATCGTCCCTGTCACAGATAACTTCATGTGGCCAGACCCCACGTCCCTACCAGAGGATATGAGATCTATTCTCAACTTCAATGGCATAAAGTGAGTATTATTAGACTTAAAGCCACTAAGCCTTACTTTCTGTATAATCTGAGGGAAAAAAAAATTTCTTTACAGGCCTGTTTTCTTGGGTTTTGTAATCATTGGTACAAGAGTTTTATTTACACCCCTCCCCGTTTCTATGAAAAAAGTTTCAGTGTCATTGTGCTGCCTCTTGTCACAGATGGTCCCATGAATATCAGGAAGCCACGATCGAGAAGATCATCCGCTTTCTCAAAGGACGCCACGACACAACCGACGCCCCAGACGAATCCAAAGGGCAGAAGAAGAAATAAGGCAATCCAAGCGCACCTAAAAACCGTTTGTGATGCCATCTTCCACATGTCCAGTGAACGGCTGTCGGCCTGCTTTCCCTGCTCTGCCTAAAAGCTTGAGAAGTATATGTTTAGTCTGCTTACACAAATGCCTCACAAACAGATTTAATCCTTAATCAATAAGAGTTAAAAAAGGGAATTCCAGTCTGTATGTAACGAACTTTAAGGCTTTAATGTCATTCCTCACTAACTGCTGTATTGGTGTAACCATTTCAGTATATGCCTTCGGTATCTCAGGAAAATAAGCGATAAACCAGCTGTCATTAGCACCCAGGAACTTCATCCATAGCAATTTCTGAAGGCTCCACCAACCCCTCAGTCTCAAAAGTTCTTGTATATGCAGTTATTGCAGTAATCCTTTCTGTAACATGTATATAAAAAAAAATAAAAATTAGCTGAGGCCTCTGATGTGACTCTGCAGTTATAGCTTTTATGCTGCACTTAAAAAGAAAGTTTTTGTTCAGGTGGTTTGACCAAAGCTGCAGGTGTGACATCTTTACCGCAGGGGGGAGAGCAGGCTCCAACCTAACCAAAACCTCATATTAAAAAGTCCAGAATAGGTGAAAAATATGTGGCATTAAACACAACCAGAGACAGCTGTGCAGTGAAACCTGTTCCATTCATTACACCTAATCTGCAAACCTTCTGCTATTCAGCCGGCGTACATTTTAAAACCTGAATTCACCCGTGAACATGGAACAGCAACGTATTTTTCCTGCAGTTCAAACCAAGACAACAATCGTCCTCTGCTGATGCAGGCTCTAAAATCTGCCGCCGTGCCGTCAGAGTTTACATGCAGTCTGTCGTTCCATCAACAGATGTTTTTAATCTTCAATAACATTTTCAATTAGCATTATGCTCTTGTGGGCTTTACAAGTAAAAATTAATATCTTGTTGTCTGATATTGTTGTAACACTATTGACCTCTAGCGACCCCTCTGTAAAGCAGATTTATTACACCTCAATTTAGTACTTCCCTACTTTTTTGAAAAAGCAGGTCAGATAAATTTACATTTAAGTTTTTTTTCATTATTTGCTCCATATTTACTGTTTTGTATATGAGCCTGCCACGTAAAATTCTGCCTAGATGTGCAAAGCTGGCTTGAGATGAACTTTTAAAACACTTGCGGGCGTAATTTTTTTATTCTGCAAATGTGGAAAATGTATAAATACTATTGCAAGGGACTATATAGTTGATGCTAACCCATCTTGCCATCATTGATTGAATTATTAGATGTCTGACTGGACACAATACCTAATAAATCATAAACGTGTTAATAAACCAGCGATTTCTTTAGTCCAGATGATTTCCCAGACATTTAGGATCCAGATGTTATAGGTGGGCAGCTCTGGCTCTGGTGGGCAGCTCTGGCTCAAAGCTGCAGTAAGTAATATACATTTAGGAGGTATATTTTAACCCCTACATTCAGATTTTTTGTCTTGTGTAATATTTTTTGGAAAAGTCAATTTTAAGAGCATCAAAAACATTCCTTCAGAGGCATGACCAGAACATGTGGATGTAGCCACCTGTGTAGGCTCCATAATTTGTTCAAGATATGCTGGGTCGACTCTGAGATAACAGTTAATATTTAATACAATTGAATTTGTGACCAGGAGTGTTTTAGACCGTAGATCTTTCCATGTTTCCTGGGAGGTGGCCGCATTGGTCCCATGTCTTCCTAATATGCTGGGTATCATGTTTTCATAGAAATGAATTATAGGTGTTACAAATGAAGTGCTTGTAATTTACATTATGGTTCAGTACATAATGTCATATCAAAACTGTAGACCTTTCCAACGTCAAACATCCAGAATTTACAGTTAGTTTTTAACCTAATTTTTTTATTATAAATGTCCAACTGTGGCAAACATGGAGAAAATGAATATAGTGGTCAGGTTTTATATGGAACCTGGAAAAACCACAGACTTTAAGCAAGATGGATGGACGGATTCCACTTTTAACAATGGGATAAGGAAGAACTTCCTGAGATAATAATATTTTTCCATACTTATCCAGACGTGGAAATCCCTACCTTCCAAAACATTTCTAAACAGCATAGGAAACCTGTCTTATTTTAAATTGTTTATGATAGGGTAAAAAAAACTTCCCCTCAGCCAGATAAATTAACAATTTCAATCAGATCTTCTGATATAAACAATTACCTCAATTTCTCTAAAAAAAAAAAAAAAATCAAAAACATTAAAACTTCCAACTTGAACGATTTCCAATGGCGCAGTTTATTTAATGAAACACTGCCAGCCTGTGATATTAAAAGATGGTCAAGTCTGCTGGATATGTTTTTTTTATGGACAAAGTCTTTGACCAGATGAACCATCAGCAGCAGAAATGTGAAGAATATTTCTAAGCAAATAACTGATTCAAAGTGAATTATTTTCATCAGGCAGAGAGTTTATTTTCCATCCAAGTGCAAAAACCCAAACAGGTGTTACATCATTACAGCATAAAAACAACCACCACACATTTAATTGGAGCTGTCCAAATGATTTGCATGGTCTCATCTGTATTTAACTTTTAATATTCCCAAAATGACTTGATAAATAAGTAGTCTCAGTATAAAATCCACCATGACCATAAAAAAAACTCAAGCTTATTGTTGTCTCTTGGCTTAAAACTCAAACTAAAAATGTAAAACCAAAGATCATTTGGATCCCACATTGTTTTCTCTTTCCCTTCAGTTTTTGGCAAAGTGCTTTCAATATTTGTTGATTTCTACGTTTTGGTGACAAAATGTCACTTAGACGTAAAACCGATCGAGTAAACCCAGGTAAAAGAAAAAGTTTTCCAGATCTTAGACTAGTTTGAATATTATTCATTAAAAATGTTTAGGAGAACGTCCAGAATTTCTTTTAAAGGAGAGCTTTAATTTCTGGTTGAACAGACATTAAGTGTGTCAATGTTGATTACTAATGTAACCAGAAAACATCCCTGATTTAAGTGATTTAAATCTTGGTAAAAAGGAACAAAAACATCTAACGCAGCACTCCACAAGCTGTTAAAGGTAATACCTTAAAATGAAAATGAAAGGCAGATACAAAGCTGGACAAAAAACATAGAAAATCATGTAGAAAGCCTTCATGTGTGTTCGTGTGTGTGGATGTCTTAATGAAATGATGTAGGACTGCGGACCTCTTTGTACGATAACGTCATGCTCTGCTGACTCACAAAACGAGGAGGTTTAGCTGCAACGTCTCCCATACGGTTGTTTCTTCTTTCTTTGGTCTTGACAGTTTAGTGCCCCTTGTTTGAAGGATCCCTTTGCAGAATAGCTGTGTTTGTTTGTTAGGATTACAGTTTCTAACAGCATCACAGAGTGGATGAGTACCTTGTTCTCTGTTTCCCTCCCTGACATCACTTAGGACGATTCAGAGTCCCTGTGTTGCCGCCGCTGGTCGAAACACTGCAGAGCTCTACAAAGACAGACAAATATGTCGATTTTTGCATTTCAATGAATTAATGAATGTTGGAAGAAGAGATGGATGATACACTGTTGGATAAATAAATGGAAGGAGGTATTATATACACACTGATGCATGATGGATGGATGTTATGCATGGGTGATGGGGAAAATGGAGGGATGGGTTGACTGACGTTTACCAGGCACCTTGGGAATCCTGGGAATCCTGGGAACCCTGTAGGAAAACGGCAAACTCACCCAATTATTCCAGCGGGGATGACGAGGACGATGGCAGCAAACAGGAATGTGAAACCCTTCATGAAGTGTAGCGTGGCTGGATAGAGGGAGTTGAAGACGCTGCTGCCCACAAGGAAACATAAGCTCTCCACACAGGAAACAGAGGCAAACAGGGCCCCTGAGGGACATAAAACACACGTGTTTATGTTTATAGAAACCAACGTGTAGGACCTGAAAGCTGGCCCCGTGAAATCAAACTGCACTGCTGCATTACTCATCTAATCATCCCCCAGAGCTCGCTCTCAGACCCAGGTGTGCGCTAAACATCTGTCAAACTAAAACGCCACATGGACCGGATCCAAAGCCCGCTCACCTTGCTCTGACGGGTCAACCAACTTGGAAAGCTTTGACCTGAGGACAGGAGTTGAAGCCATGAAGAGGAAGCACAGACCGTAACCTGGACACAAAACCCAGATGTAGTCTTTACTTAATGTCATTTGGATTATTATTTATGGATAACAACAGGAGAAAAACCAAAATTCAGTTTCTGAATTTTTTTTGTATCAAATATGACCAATAAAAAACAATTTTAATATAGAAATGTTGGCCTGCTGAAAGCTAAGTCCATGTACTGTACAGTGTGTGTACAGGTTGCTTCAATAGCAGCCTTCGGCTCGTCAGCAATACTGGGGCTGGTGTCTCATCTTCCTCTTGACAATACCCCACAGTCTCTGCATCAGGTTAGGGGTTAGGGTTAGGGTCAGGCCCGGTTTGCTGACCAACCCAGCTCAGTGATCCTACAGTCAGGAAAGCATACCAAACTCCAACTGGAAAATTAGATCAGCATCTCCATAAAGCTTCTCATTGGAGAGAAACATGAAATGCTCTTAAGTTTCCTGGCAGACAGCTGCATGGACCTTGGACCTAATCAACCACAGTGGACCAACACCAGCAGGTGACCTGGCCTCCCTAAATGATCACTGACAGGAAACGTCTCACTGGACCTCAAGCAACGTGGATTCTGAGCCTCTCCACTCTTAACTCCAGACTCTGGGAGCCCGACTTCCAAAGGAATTTACTTTCATCTAAAAGGGAAGTTTAGTCCACTGAGATATATGTTTCTCTTCAGCCCAGAGAAAAGATGCTTCTGATGTTGTCTCTGGTTCAGGAGAATTCAAGGAATTCAACAGTTGTAGCCCATGTCCTGGATAGGTCTGTGCGTGGGCTTTGCTTCAGAATCCTCTCTAGCCTATTTCTTGTGTGTGTTTTTCTACCACACGTTTTCCTTCCACTCAACCTTTCATTATCACAGCTCTCTGTGGACAGCCAGCATCTTTAGTAAAGGAGGGTACCAGTGCCTACTGTGCCTTAACATGCTTGGATTCAGTCAGCTTCTTTAGCGATGACCTTTTGTGGTTTGACCTTTGTGCGTGACTGTCTGCTTGGCCAACTGTTAAGTCAGCACCCAAGATTGTATAGGCTATAAGACAATCTGTCAGGCTTTCGTTGTCAGCCATATTAATCAGAATGAAAATAAATGTATATCTTTGTGTAATATGAGACGCAGATATGCAGATCCGTGACCTAACAAATAGCACATGGAAAACCCCTTCCTTTTCCCCAAACAAATACACACAAACAGCAACAAAATGGAAATAAACATGGCCTTTTAACATCGGTTCAGTTTTACTTATCGGGCCGATACCGATATGCAAAAAAATGACTAACATCGGCCGATACCAAAGTTGATGCAGATATATCGTCCATCCCTAGTTTTAAAATGTATTCTTTTTGCAACTTTAAGTTATCTAAAATCTGTTCAATGACATATAATTTTAGATGTTTTTTTAACTGAAATTGTTTACAGTTCTCATGTTCTCACCTGTGAACATAAGCTGGGTGGTATCCGCCGCCGAGAAGACCACCAACCCAGTTATATTTGAGACCAGGCCAACCAGAGCCACCCAGGAGTCCTGAAGGCAGCGCTGCATGATCCTCAGCCCCAGCAGGCTGCTCAGGTAGGCCAGGTTCTGAGCTGCCGATCCGTAGCCAATGAGGGCCGAGTCCCAGCACAGCGGGGAGCTCAGCTCGTACAGCACGTACAGCTCTCTGCTGCCGGAGTGAACGCCCACCACCAGGAAGAAGCACAGCGTGTAGAGCCACAACTTGCCCCTGTGAAGTGGTCCACCACCTGCACTGCTGACGCCTCCTGTGGAGTACAGGTGCCAGAGAGCTTTATGGTGGCGAGTGGTGAAAAGCCTCGCGCTGGGGTCCGGATGGACTGACTCTCGGATGAAGAGGTAGGCGTAGAGAGCTGAGGCCAGGTTGGTGGCCAGGACCAGCCAGAATGGGTTGATGTAACTGGGAAGAAAACCATAAAGAGGAGTTTATATAAGTGATGTTTTTTTTACAGCAGAGGTGCACACAGCAAACATTTCTTACCCCTGTGCCCGCCGCCACTGGCCTCCTATGATGCTAGCCAACATCCCCGAAACTCCCAGACAAGCTTCCAAAACCGCCACCCTGAAGGTGCGGGACCTCTTATCACTGATGTCTGCCACATATGCAAAGCAGCCGGCCAGGATGGCATTAAAATCCCCTGAGAGCCCACTGAGCAGCCGACCTACCAGAAAGTAGACCACAGGTAGCTTGAGGTACATCACCACAAGATAGACCGCAGCCTGCAGGGCCAGGCCGAAGTTGGCGAGGATGAGGACAGGTCTGCGACCTGCAACATCACTCCACGAGCCCAGGAGAGGGACCACCAAGAGCCCGACAGAAAAGCCCCCCAGGCTGATGTACAGGTTCCAGTGGGCTGTCAGAGTTTCAACTTCCTGAATAGAAACAACAACAAATCAGTGAATGGGGTGCAGCCGTCTGCTTTTTGGTGCAACTTCATCTTTTTTCTTTTAATAATCCACCTATTTATAACCAAGTTACAGTCAGTATCCTGAGTAGCACTGAAACGTTTTCAATTCTACGTGCTCATCAAATTCCTCTCACTTAGTTTCAACATGTGATGCTGTTCCTCGTTGCTGGACAGCTTTTGCAGCAGTAACTTTATCCTTTCATCACCAGTGCTCAAAAGTTTGGTAACTGTGGGGTTCATTTAAAAAAGCATCTAAAAGAGAGTTTGACGATGTGCATTATTTGTTTTTATTTTACTTTTATAGCAGTAATATTAATCAATTCGAATACACTAATACGCTAGACGCAGCCAAGGGCCGGAGGGGTCTGGTTTGGGGACCAGTGGATTTCGTCTCTTCTTTTTGGGGGGGGGAAAAAACCTGGTCCGGCTGGCCCCCCCTCTAGCCAAGACCTACAGCTTCGCTGGGGCAGTTCGCAGCCGAGTGTGAAGCGGCTGGGGATGAAAGATCAGCTCCTCCAAGTCAGAGGCCATGGTACTCAACTGGAAAAGGGTGGCTTGTCCTCTTCAGGTTTTGGAGGGGAGTTCCTGGCCCCCGGGGGGGGAGTTCAAGTATCTCGGGGTCTTGTTCACTAGTGAGGGAAGAATGGAGCGGGAGATCGACAGACGGATCGGTGCGGCTGCTGCAGTAATGGGGGCGCTGTGCCGGTCCGTTGTGGTGAAGAGAGAGCTGAGCTGAAAAACGAAGCTCTCGATTTACCGGTCGGTCTACGTTCCTACCCTCACCTATGGCCATGAACTTTGGGTCATGACCGAAAGAACGAGATCCCGGATACAAGCGGCTGAAATGAGCTTCCTCTGTAGGGTGGCCGGGCACTCCCTTAGAGATAGGGTGAGGAGCTCGGCCATTTGGGAGGGGCTCGGAGTAGAGCCGCTGCTCCTCCACATCGAAAGGAGCCAGTTGAGGTGGCTCAGGCATCTATACCGGATGCCTCCTGGACGCCTTCCTCGGGAGGTGTTCCAGGCACGTCCCACCGGAAGGAGGCCCAGGGGACGGCCCAGGACACGCTGGAGGGACTATGTCTCTCGGCTGGCCTGGGAACGCCTTGGGCTCCCCCCGGAGGAGCTGGAGGAGGTGTCTGGGGAGAGGGACGTCTGGGTGTCTTGCTGCCCCCGCGACCCGGTTCCGGATAAAGCAGAAAGGAATGAGTACAAGTACGAGTACACTAATACGTTATGAATATTTAATACATTTATTTTCAGTATGATGTTTTTGTATTTTCATATGATAATAATATATATTAATAATAATAGTTAATATTATTATATTATAATTTATAATAATAATAGGCTAGTTTAAATTAGAATATGATTGTTTTCTGTAACATTGATGATAAAAAGTTTCAAAATAAGTAAATACATGTATTTATAAATAGGTTATACATTTATTTACAAAATAATATTTTTACTGCTACTAATACTACTACTAATAATAAATAGGTTAATAATGTATATTAATATTATATAATGATAATAAACACAAGTTTTAATACTGACAATATCTGTTAAATATATAATTTAATTTAGAGTATTCTAATAGTTTCCATAAATATTGATTTTTTTTTTAATGATTTATTGTACTGAGGACCCTGTAACTGTTCACCTCTTTCAGCTGCAGTGAAAGGTCCATGATGGCAGTACTCTTGTCACTTCAAGCTGGAGTATTTGTGGTAAATCGCTGAAGTTTTCGCTGCTTACCTTCTGCAGAGGGTCTGGGTCCACTGAGCTGTTGCTGCACTCCGACCTCTTGGAGCCGTTGTAGCCGAGGTCCTCGCTAATTCGGTCCCAAAGATACTGCGTGGAAAGAAGCGCCTGGAGGGACAGTGAGAACATGGAGAGGAAGAGCACCGGCTCCACGGACACCGGCACAGGGATCGTACACGGCGACGGCACGGAGCTGGTGGCGGTCGGTAGACCCGCTTCCTCTTTCCGGTCCACAGAACCAGACAGCTGGTCGTCCGTTGATGAGGCGCCGAGGAGGTCTCCGGGAAGGATCGCTGCCGTGTCCGGCTCGTCCATGTCGAACCGACTGGGCTGTTAAACACTAAAGAAGTATGTTTTTACAGAGGTGAAACATGAAATCACGGCGGTGACATGATTCTGGGGCTAAGCAGCATGAAGTGCTCTATCTGTTACCGAGAACCCAGGGAAACCAACAAGCTCGGCTAAAATAGGGAATGTTTTGTTAAAAAGTGGTAAGTTGGCTCCATCTGGTGGATGAATAATAGAACTACAGTTTAAAACGCACAATAATGAACTTGCAAGAAAATGATGCACTGTTCTCACATTTAAAGAAAAATAAAAAAATCAGAATAGAGTGAAATGCATTCCACACTCTAGACTTGAAAACTGGCTTAGAGTTCATCTGCTTAACTGTCTTTCTCTCCTATGAAGTCACTAAAGGAGCTACCACCAATGAATGCTTTACTTTTCTTTCTCATAGAAAGTTCTCCTGGATCAGTGCTTCTTTGTTCTCTTTGTGTCTCTGCTCTGTTCTCTCAAACCCCCAGTCGGTCGTGGCAGATGGCCGCTCACACTGAGCCTGCTGGAGGTTTCTTCCTGTTAAAAGGGAGTTTTTCCTCTCCACTGTCGCCACATGCATGCTCAGTATGAGGGATTGCTGCAAAGTCAATGCAAGTGACTGTCCACTGTCTCTACATGCTCATCCAGGAGGAGTGAATGCTGCAAGTCACTGACTCAATGCAATCTGCTGGGTTTCCTTTGGTAGAAATACTTTTTAACCAATTTGAGTGATAAACTGTATCTGACTGCACTGTTTGATAACTAGGATCAGTTGGTGTGTATGTACCTGACTTGAAATCTGTATGATTCGATTGAATTGACTTTGTAAAGTGCGTTAAGACGACATGTGTTGTGAATTGGTGCTATATAAAAACATTAAATGAAATAAATTGAAATTTTTGTTCAGCCCCATTTATACTGGTACCCCAAAATAAAATCTGCCTTCACCCAATTAGCAAACAGAGTCCATCTGCGTGAAACATGGCGGTGACAGTATTATGGTGGTGGGGACAAGGAAGCTGGTCCAAGGTGGTGGGGAGATGGATGAAGCTAAATACAGGGCAATCCTGGACAAAACCTGTCGGAGGCTGGGGACTGGGGTGGAGGTTCAATATTAAGTAGGACATCCCTAAAGCCCCATAAAGCTAGAGCTCTGGCAAGAGTTGAAAACTAATTTTCAAATATGCAGTCCATCCAGGCTGACTGATCTTAAGCTATTTTACAACAAACACTGAGCGAAATTCTCAGTCTGGATGTGCAAATCTGGTAAAGTATGAGCTGTAAAGCTATGGGGTCTGCAAAGTTTTAACTCACGGGGGCTGAAAACAAATGCAACCACACTTTGAGATTTTTATTTGATAAAAAAAAGATAATCATGTACTTTTTGTGGGTTTATCATATAAAATCCCCAAAAAATGCATTGAAGCTTGTGGTTGTAACGTGACAAAATGTGAACTGGTTGAAGGGATAGGAATGTAATTGGTTGTTTCTTAAGATTTAAATGGACTCTAGGGTTTCTCCCTCTTCTGTTGAAGCAGATATATCTGACAGAGAAGAATTACATGAAAAGTCATGTCTAACAAAAGCGTCTTAAAATATCAACCAGCTCTTTCTGTCGCCTATAATTATGTAGGAGGGTGATCTGGTTAGTCAACATTTCAGCTCCAGTGAGAGCTTCGTCTGGAATGAGATCTTTGCTCCTTCACTTCTTTTTGCAGAATCTACTGTGGTGTGTTTTATGTTCTCATAATTCTTGCTTCTTTTTTTTCAAAATGATCATCAGTCTTTATGGATAATGTTTTTGGTTCCTTTATCTCTGCAAAAGATAAATGGTAAACGCTGACAGTGTGTATAGCAATTTTTACCTTTGCTTAAGTTCTAACAGTGTTTGTTTTGTAGACATGATCTCTCAAAAAAAGTATGGAAATCACTTTTAAAGAGTTTTTTTTAACCCCAAAGGTCCTCATTAGCATGGTTTCATATATAATGATTAGCCTCTGGACCATCTGTTGCAAATCCTTTAAATCTGCTGTTTCTTCTATTTTTTCCACAGTTTATCAATGACTGTAATTTTCAGTCCTAAAGCCATTCTTTTGTAAAACATGAGAACACTAAATTGAAATTGTGATAAAAGGAGCAAACAAATCTTTGGACAAGAGAAATATTATAAAATGATGTAATATGAATATTTATAATAAATAAGTTCAGTCCATTTACCATTTATTTACCCCACCTTTGAGATAAGCACCAGCCCCCCTGCAGCCCTTCAAGGATAAGCGGGTATAGATGATGGATGGATGCTGTCCACTGGAAATCATATTGTATTTTAAGTTATTCACATTTTTGCTATACATGTTGCATTGAACATAATGATATTTTTCTAATCCTCCTATATTTCAAATCAGTTTCCTGAAATTACAAAGGTTTTTGAGAAGGATTAATTACAGCTTTATCCACATCTGCAGACAAATTTGACAAAACCATTTAGTTTAAATGAAGGACATTTGGTAATCAAAAAGGATTAAAGACGTTTGTCTAGAAGTACATTTGCTTTGATTCATCAATGAGCCATTTTATCCTGTAATCTTTAATCAATGTCAGTGAGATGATGTACAGAAGCTGTACATCAAATGTACGTAAGTGTACGAGTCCTCTGAACAAATGTGTGTGTGTGTGTATGTATATATATATATATATACAGGGGTTGGACAATGAAACTGAAACACCTGGTTTTAGACCACAATAATTTATTAGTTTGGTGTAGGGCCTCCTTTTGCGGCCAATACAGCGTCAATTCGTCTTGGGAATGACAGATACAAGTCCTGCACAGTGGTCAGAGGGATTTTAAGCCATTCTTCTTGCAGGATAGTGGCCAGGTCACTACGTGATACTGGTGGAGGAAAACGTTTCCTCACTTGCTCCTCCAAAACACCCCAAAGTGGCTCAATAATATTTAGATCTGGTGACTGTGCAGGCCATGGGAGATGTTCAACTTCACTTTCATGTTCATCAAACCAATCTTTCACCAGTCTTGCTGTGTGTATTGGTGCATTGTCATCCTGATACACGGCACCGCCTTCAGGATACAATGTTTGAACCATTGGATGCACATGGTCCTCAAGAATGGTTCGGTAGTCCTTGGCAGTGATGCGCCCATCTAGCACAAGTATTGGGCCAAGGGAATGCCATGATATGGCAGCCCAAACCATCACTGATCCACCCCCATGCTTCAATCTGGGGATGCAACAGTCTGGGTGGTGCGCTTCTTTGGGGCTTCTCCACACCGTAACTCTCCCGGATGTGGGGAAAACAGTAAAGGTGGACTCATCAGAGAACAATACATGTTTCACATTGTCTACAGCCCAAGATTTGCGCTCCTTGCACCATTGAAACCGACGTTTGGCATTGGCATGAGTGACCAAAGGTTTGGCTATAGCAGCTCGGCCGTGTATATTGACCCTGTGGAGCTCCCGACGGACAGTTCTGGTGGAAACAGGAGAGCTGAGGTGCACATTTAATTCTGCCGTGATTTGGGCAGCCGTGGTTTAATGTTTTTTGGATACAATCCGGGTTAGCACCTGAACATCCCTTTCAGACAGCTTCCTCTTGCGTCCACAGTTAATCCTGTTGAATGTGGTTCGTCCTTCTTGGTGGTATGCTGACATTACCCTGGATACCGTGGCTCTTGATACATCACAAAGACTTGCTGTCTTGGTCACAGATGCGCCAGCAAGATCTGCACCAACAATTTGTCCTCTTTTGAACTCTGGTATGTCACCCATAATGTTGTGTGCATTTCAATATTTTGAGCAAAACTGTGCTCTTACCCTGCTAATTGAACCTTCACACTCTGCTCTTACTGGTGCAATGTGCAATCAATGAAGACTGGCTACCAGGCTGGTCCAATTTAGCCATGAAACCTCCCACACTAAAATGACAGGTGTTTCAGTTTCATTGTCCAACCCCTGTATGTGCAAAGGTATGTTTGTGCGTACGCACATACTTTTGTGTGCAAAAGTGTATGCGTAAACAAAGAATGCTTTCAGAAATATAAATGATGATTGTTTATGTTTTCTCAAATTACAAAATGCTAATTGAGCGAACCCAAACATACAGCCAAAGTCATTAAGAACGATCTTCAGCGTACAGAAGAACAAGAATTACTGGAAGTGATGGTATGACCCCTACAGAGCCCTGATCTCAACATCATGGAGTGTGTCTGGGATTACATGAAGAGACAGAAGGATGTGAGGAAGCCTACATCCACAGACGATCTGTGGTTAGCTCTCCAAGATGTTTGCAACAAACTACCAGCCGAGTTCCTTCAAAAACTGTGTGCAAGTGTACCTAGAAGAATTGATTATGTTTAGAAGGCAAAGGATGGTCACACCAAATACTGATTTGATTTAGATTTCTCTTTTGTTCACTGCATTTTGTTGATTGATGAAAATAAATTAAGGGAGTTTTGAGGTAAATTCAATCTGGAAGACTCACCCACTCGTCTGCTCCGTCCAATGACTCCACCATGCGTCCCTGCTCCAGCCAATCAGCATCGAGTCCGCATTTCCTCTTCAGCCAATCACCGTCCAAGGCTCCGCTTCAAATATCTTCATTCACAGACTTCCTCGCTCTTCAAGCTGAGCTGCGACCCTCCTAGCTCCACCATCTGCCTTCGTAGCTTCTCCAGATTTACCTACCTCAGGCCTCCACTCCACTACCAGTCGGATCCGAGGGGGCAGACATCTCTAATTCTATTCATAAGTTGTTCATTCAAGCTCATGTCATTCTCAGCGTTCGTGTCTTCCTCCAGGGTCCGAGCGCCAAATAAAAAAATATTTGAAAATAAACTTCTCTTATCGCCACCTATGTGTCTCTTCATTGTGAGTCTTACAGGACTGACTTAACACTTCCATTTTTGAAAGCATTCTATGTTTACAGCATTTCTTCACACCTGTCTAAAACTTTTGGGCCACAGTACATATATAATATAATATATAAAAGATACCCTACAAAACAATATATATTATAATTTTAAATAAATATATATAATATAATTATATATACATACATACATATATATTTATATATATATATATACACACATTAAAATTATATATATAATAAATACACATTATAATATTATATTAATATATATACATATACACTATATATAATATAAATTTTAATATTATATATATATAAAACCATATAATATATGTAATCTTCATTGATTCCCACATTGCACCAGTAAGAGCAGAGTGTTAAAGGTTTAAATTTTACGGGTAAAGAGCACAGTTTTGATCAAAAAAATTGAAATGCACACAACATTAATGGGTGAAAAACCAGAGTTCCCAAAAAGGGGGGCCAAATTTGGGGTTTCCACGTCTTGCTGGCGCATCTGTGACCAAGACAGCAAGTTCTTTGTGATGTATCAAGCCCCCGGTATCCAGGGGTAATGTCAAAGGGGGCATAGCACACAAGGACGGACCACATCCAACAGGATTAAAATTTTTTTTGGGGGACGCAAGAGGAAGCTGTCTGAAAGGGGGATGTTCGGGGGGCTAACCCGGATTGTACCAAAAAAAAAAAAAACCATGGCTTCCCCAAAATCCGGGCAGAATTAAATGTGCACCTTTTTAAAAAACTCTCCTGTTTCCCCCAAAAACTGTCCGTCGGGGAGCTCCACAGGGTCAATATACAAGGGGGGGCTCCCTATAGCCAAACCTTTTGGGTCACTCATGCCAATGCCAAAAAGGGGGTTTTCAATGGTGCAAGGAGCACAAATCTTTTTTTGGGCTGTGGACAATGTGGGAAAACATGTATTGGTTCTCTGATGGGTCCACCTTTATTTTTTCCCCCACATCCCGGGGAGTTACGGTGTGGAGAGCCCCAAAGGGGAAAACCACCCAGACTGTTGCATGCCCAAAAGAGTGAAGCATGGGGGGGGGATCTGTGATGGGTTTGGGGCTGCCATATCAGGGCCCTTTCCCCTTGGGCCCCAATACTTTGCTAGATGGGCGCTTCACTGCCAAGGACTACCGAACCATTCTTGAGGACCATGTGCATTCAATGGTTCAAAAATGGAACCTGAAGGCGGTGCCGTTTGGTCAGGATGACAATGCACCAAAATACACCAACCAGCAAAGACTGGTTGAAAGATTGGGTTTTTGATGAACATGAAAGTGAAGTTAAAACTCTCCCATGGCCTGCACAGTCACCAGATCTAAATATTATTGAGCCACTTTGGGGTTTTGTTTTGGAGGAGCGAGTCAGGAAAATTTTTTTCCTCCACCAGTATCAGGGTAGGGGGCGGGCCCAAAATTTATCCTAAAAAAGGGAAAAAAAAAGTTTTAAAATCCCCTCGGGACCCCCGGTTCGGGAAATTTTATTGTCTTTCCCCGAAGACGATTTAAACCCGGGGGTTATTGGGGCCGAAAAAGGAGGCCCTACCCCAAAAACTTTTTGTTTTTTTTTTTTAATTTTGGGTTTGTTTTTTTTTTTTTAAAACCAGGTGTTTAAATTTTTTCTTGCCCGGGCCCCTTTTTAAAATTTAATGTATAATATATATATATATATTTATATATGGATTATATAAAATTTTAATTAAAAAGGGGGATGTTTCCCCCTATTTAGGGTTTTAATGTTTTGGGGCTTCCCAAAGTTTTAATGAAGCGGGGGAAATGAGCTTTAAGGGGGAAACGGGGGTGCTTAAACCTTTTGAAAATTTTCATTTATTTAAGGCAAGAAATTACTTTTTTTAGTTGTTTTTTAACAAAGGGGGGGTTAATATGTAATATATATATTTTATTGGGGAGAAATTATATATTTTGTATATAATATATATAACATATATAAAAATATATATATAAAATAATTTATAAAATATATTATAATATATATATATATATAATATATTATAATATACACATTCCCATAGAGGTTATTAAATACCCATCGGGTATCTTTTTAAAATAAATTTAACAAAAAAAACCTAAAAATACAGCGAAATGCTTTTTTTTAAATTATAGTTTAATTATTTTTTTGCTTTTAAACATTAAATTTAAAAAAAACTTTCCCAAAAAAATTTTGTTCCTGGACTAAGATTAATTTCTGAGCTGCTTTTGAGAAGAATAACAAATTTATGAACACAGGTCTCAATAAATCTGGAACCAACCTGAAAATGTAATCTCTTCCCCTTCCTCCTCTCCTGACGAGTCAATACCAGCCTTTAAACTTCTGTTTTGGGTTAAAAATCCAAATTTGGGAAAGGGGGAGGAGGAGTGACAAAATTTTTTATAAGGGTTCAAGTTTCACAGGAGAAAACCAAACCCTTTGGGGGAAAAAAAAAAAACAAAATATCAAGCGACTCTTCTTTAAAAACGGGGCAAAACGGGGGCTTTATCAAATTTGGGGGAAATTTTTGGGCAGTAGGGGGGGGGTTTGTTAATCCTACTTATTTCAAAACCAAAATTTAATTGTAGACCAAAATAACTAAGATATTTAAAGGTTTTCATTTTTGCTGTTGTGTGGCACAAATAACACCCTGTACAAAATGTCATTTTTGGGAGTAAAGGGAGACCCCCAAGCAGGGGAACATCTTTTGGGCAACAAAAAAGGGGTTTTTTAACAGTTTTTTTTGATACAAGTGAAATTTATGAATGTTATTCTGGGGGGGTTTGAAAGAAGGGTTCCAGGTGGCCCCTGAGGAGGAAAGGTAAGTAGTTAGAGGAAAAAGTGATGTTAGATAACTTATGATGAGGATTGAGAAGAAGCTGAAGAGTTTCAGGTGTAGAAATGGTGGAGTTTCCAGGGGGAATGTGAGCTTACCCAAAGAGGCTGAGGTTGGCAGGTTGTGGTAAGCGGTGGAGGTTGCTGATAGTTTCTTGTTTCCTCTTCCAGGGGAAGATGGAGATGAAGGTGGAGTGTTGGAGGGTAGACAGGCAGGTGAGTAATGCTGGAGGAAAGCGGAGGGGTCCAGACAGCAGGTCCATGGGAGCGGGCAGAGGAGTGGTGAGGAGATTCAAAATGTTTTGTGGGATTTTCCCAAAACGGGAGGGGAAAGGATTGGAACCAGGAACGGGACCGGGACGGGGAAAACCGGTTTACGGGAGGGGAAAAAAAGAGGTAAGCTTGGAAACAAAAGAAATGTTTGGGGGCAAAAAAAGGATCGGAGGCCTGATTACCGCTCATTGAGTAAGACCTTGATGAGAGGAAACTTGCCATTCACAGCCTGCAATCAGAACAGGTATGGCACACACACACACACACACTCTTGTTTTGCTATATGTAGTGAGGACCATGTGTTGACTCCCCGACTTCCCTTTATTTCAGTCATTTTAACCCTTTTTGCCCTAAACCCTGCAAAAACCCAAACCTAACCATTACCCGGCTGCCTAAACCTAACCTAACCTAAACTCAAACACACCTTAGTCCCAAAAAAAAACCCGTTTTCAAAAAAAGGCGTGAGTCCCAAATGTCCCCCATTTTTGGAACAAAGGGGGTGGGGAAATTTTATGGTGAAAAACGGGGGAAAAGGTTCTCACTGTGATCCAAAACAGGAAACACACAACAAAAACACACACACACACACACACACCAAAACACCCCAAAACATAAACCCCAAACCCGCACAACCCTGTAGATAAACATAATATCTCTACAGTATAACATGGTGGTGTCAGCATTATGCTGTGGGCATGCTTTAACTCAACAGGAACAGGGAAGCCTGATGGGAAGATGGATGGAGGAAAACCCAGGGCAGTCTGGGAAGAAAACCTGTGAATGTGCAAAAGACTTGAGTGAGTCAGAGAAAGGGTACCAACGGTCATTTGAATGAGCCTTGAACCAATTTTTTAATAGTCCTCCAAGCCCTTTAAATTGTTCTCCCAGATGCTCATATCCAATTATTTGGTGGGGCTATTTTGAAAAAAAAAAGTATTTAGTAAAACAAAATGTCTTTAAATGTGCAAACAGTTAGAGGTAGAAAACAAGGAAAAGAGGTTCTATGCAGAATTGAGTTGGGAGAGGTGAAAGTTTGGAGCTGGGAATTGACTCAATATGGGAATCTCACCCCAATTATGCTCTACTTTGGTTTGGTCTACCACATAAAATCCAAATATTAGATATTGAAGCTTACAGTTGTTACCTGACAAACTGAGAAAAATGTGAGAAGGGGTATGAATTTTTAAAACAGAAAAATTTACAAAAATTTGGGAAAGGGAAAACTGACGGGGAATTTGTTTGCCGGTTTCTTTACCTTTTTGGTTCGTGTTTGCCGGGAAAACCCTCATCAGACATGCACATTTAAATGAGCCAAACTGCAAGCACAGATTCCAGGATTTTATCAACACACATTTCTAATTATTGCAAAATAAGAATAGTGTAGTTTTGATGAGTAAATGATGATAAAAAATTAGTTTTTTGGGTTTTTCTTGCCTTATTGTTTTTCCGGAAACAGTTAAGTCAAATTCCACACTTTCGAGACTGTGTGGGACCGTGTGGGAAACAAACCATCAGAAATATTTTCTACTGGTAACTTCCACAGTGTTTTTGATGGCCACATTGGATATTGAACTCGGTGCAGCTCTCACTTCCCCAGTTGGAATCGCAACATCAGGTGGGCATCCTCGTTGCATTTCCAAGCGGGAACTTGGAAGATCTGACTACTGATTACAAAGAGAACAAATTATAATTTAACAACCTTGGACAGCCTCTGCATGTACTGTATAGATCAACGTATAGATATCAGTGTCGAAATATCCTTCACATTTTAAGTGTGCTACATGTATAAAAGTGAAGTTTTCTAAATGATACCTCTACTCTGTAACAGTCAAACCAACAGTCAGCAATTTTTTCAGGAGCTGACAGCTAGTCTGGCTGATTCAGTGCTTTCTAACAAACTTTATCCCAGCTTCTTCCTGAGCTGTAGCCTGATAGCCTCAAGGTCAAGCCTGTGCAGCATGCTGTGCTGTTTCTTACCTAAACTACTTTTGTAGGGAAAGTTTTTTTTTTCTTCTCCTTCGGTAAAATAAGTCAAGCATGTTCTTCTCTTGCCAATAGGAAACAAGGTTCTGCTACTGCCTATAGCTGAGCAGCAGTGTTTTGTACACAGATCAGTGACATAATGATTAACACACACTTTAAACGGCGCAGTGCAGACTTCAAGGAGCCAACGTTCATTTGTCAGGCTGTAGTCATCTCTTTCCTTCATCTGAAAACTCACGTTGGTTTAAATAAAAA